>JAPZDZ010000016.1:4631416-4646404 GCA_029783805.1 Acanthurus tennentii | reverse complement strand
GTGAACAGCTGAAACATCATCACCTCTTATGATCATTTATGACTCACCATGAGAGTTTAGCCATGTCTGAATCTGTGTAAGCCTAAATTTTATTATTGTAGTTTTTAAGTTGTGTTTGGGTTTTTGTAAGCATTTTATGAAGCCCCCCGCCAATAACTAAACAAAGTGTGAGGTCCAACCAAAGGCTCAAAACATAGCACCCAGGTTACATCATTGTATGCCTCTCCCTTCTCTGCTCTTTGTGTTATTAATGTATACAGCGCTACAGATCTGTTTGTTTATTGTACCTGCGCTTTGTCTGCTTTTACAAAAATTCTGGTAATGCAGCACCTTCCTGCAGGGTTGCTCAGATTTGTGGTTGCTTTTATTCGTGCTTTAGAACCTAACTGCCATGAACAATCACAAAATAAAGGTTTATTTGTCTGATTCATTGCTTTGTTGGGGTATGTCAGTACGTCTCTAGCTTCACTGTCTAGCTCTGTCCACCACTGCTGTTCTCTTAAACTGGACTGGAGGAACCAACCAACAACAGAGTCCTACTCAGGGAAAGTGAAAAATTATTTATGAACCTACCTGGTGATTTTGTTCTTACTCCAAAATTTAATGGGTTCTTTCTTGGCCTGTACTACACCGCAAAATGAAAACTGGGCCAATAGTTTTACCATAATCCTGCCGATAAACAAACCAACAACAAACAGGACCGAGGCATAGCCACTTTGGCAGAGGCAGTAAGAGGGGCCCCTGACAAAATATAGAAAGAATGATAGACCTATGGAAAACGTGAAAAGCAGAGGTAAGGGTGCTCTGGGGAGCGATGAAATGAAATAAGAGAAACAGTTGGGCCACTGGAAAAGGGATTACAGTGAATGGTTGGTCAAATATGTGTTCCTCAGTTCCAATAAGAGCCACCACAGTTGGAAATTTTTTCTCTCCTGTTTTTGCTTGTTTGTCTTTTTTTGTTGTTTTTGTTTTCCCATAAAGCGATTCTCATTCCATCAAAACACTTTTTGGAAATGGTTATGAAAAGGAATTGGTACGAGAAAACAAACAGTCACTTATCTTTTGGGATTCCACTCAAAGGTTTATAAAAGTCATGAAAGAATGTTAACAGATCCCAAAGTGATCATAGGAGAAACTGTACTGGAAGTTCAAAGCTACGTTTCAGGATACAGACCATCCAAATGACCATATGAAAGAGATTTTTTATTAGTTTGGATTTGTTTTTAACACCCACAAGAGTAAAGTTAAGTTTAAAGTCTGTCTTGGTGTATTGATTACAGTTTAAATAAACATATTGTCATGTTTGTTTCAAATTTTCCATCCTTTACTGGAAAGTTGATTTGCACGATGAAGACCATGTTGATTAAAGCACAGCAAACAAGGAGCAGGAGCTTAGGACCAGTGAGTGAATTCATTTTTCCATTTGTACCTCTGGTCTGCTTTAATGCAACACCCAGCCAGAACAGTGTGGAAGTGCACACTGCTGCTTTCTTGTGGAAAGTATGGCAGAAAAGCAATTAAGCAAAGTGAAAAATGTAAGGAGGAGCCATTTAGACTTTAAGATGGTGTCGAGGAGCTGAGCCAGCTTTTGTGGACACAGACAAACAAACACACCTATACTCATACTGATTTTATCTATCACACACAACCACCTACCCCATTGGTATTAATATTAACCTCCACAGAATCAATGCTCTTGGCCTTGAGGCAGGACTACTTGAACAAGGCTGCATCCTTTTTTTCCACACAAGATAAAACAAAAAAGAAAAACAAAACAAAACAAAGCAAAAAAAAAAAAACAAAACCTTAAGACAAATCCAAACTCCGGCTCTGATCTCTGACAACATCATTGATTTTCATGACATAAAGATTCATCAGGTTCCTTCTTCTCTAAGCCTGTATTGTTTTATCAAGGCCAACCTGTCCAGAACACTGAACGCAGAGTTGAGTTAATACATTCTGATATGTGCTATAGCGTGTCTTGTTAATGCAGGTTACAGTCAAACAACATGCATAAGGCATGACGCACATGTCAGTACTGATTTACACAGAAACGGTGGCCTAGACACGAGTGCTCCTTCTGATCTATAATGCCATCTCACTTTGTATAACTTAGTGGGTGAGTGTCTCTTCGCTTGTTTACTCTTATGATGTTTTCCATACATATGAATGTAAGTGCTGTTGCATGTTTTTGTCTGCGCTTTCCAAGCTGTTTGACAAGGACAAATGGCTATTCTCCTATCCTATCATGCTGTATACAAGGTGTTACCTTGTCTGCATGAGATTCTCAATGTGACTCAGACCTTGGAACTGCAACAAAGCTGGGGCGTCATACAGGGAAGATGGATGACTTTGTTGAGCCCAAAAATATGAAATTCTTCCCTTTGTATATGTGTACGTGTTTGTGTCTGAGAAAGAATAATATTGGTAGAACTCCCCCGTCTGAAGTAAATGTCAGAGCAAGATAAATAAAGATCTCCCCACATGCCGTTATTGCCTATTGTTATTTTGCATTTCTTATGCGAAACGTTCCTGCTGGGGGGACTATGTGTATGATAATGTGTCAGCATGTCCCGGCATCATATCTACTCTCCACAGCACAATACTGCACATGTTGTGTAAGCTTCACAATGTGTGTATGGTCTCATTCATATCTGTCCATATAATCAACTGAAAAAACTTGGAACCAAATGGATTAATATTTTCCTGGACACAAAATGTTTCATGGAGGAAAGATGGGCCAGACTGATTCCTGGTGGGATGTTGACTTCCTTTTTCATCCTCTACTCAACTAGACATCTGCTGAATGTTATGAATCATCTCATTAAATGATGGCCTTTTTGATGGAAAATAGCAACTCATTTTCTGTTGGATGAGACTCTTTCAACGTTTGTATAATTTCATATCAAGTGCAAGGCCATGTGTCAAAGCTAATTACACTTAACAGTAATTCTGAGGCACCTAGTAAGGTTTACAATAACTCTTCTCATCTTAACTGTTTCAGGGTTAATAGAAAGCGCAGCCTATTTTGTTAGCGCTTATAAATCTTGGTCTGTTGACAAATCTGTCAATCTTAGGCCATGTAAATATTATTCTGCAGTTTTCCAAATGCTGTAATTCTTTCATCAAAGTTAATATAGCGAAACAACATGGAGGATGGTAACTGCTGCTTTGAAAAATACTTTTTTGACAAATAATGGAAAAGAAGAAAAGCAATAATTTGCAATGGGCAGACAAATCACTGCTGACAATAATAAATGTAATTTAAAAACAGAAAATAGTAAAAGTAGGTGGATTAGGACTAAAGAGTAATTGTGAAATGTACTGTGGGCTTTTGGAGTTTCTGTCCATTTAGTAGCAGCAGCAACAGCTACAGCTGGCTGTGTAAACAACACATGTAACTTGCTGTTGTGAACATATCTGAATAATCCCTCGAGCCCAGCAGGACAAAGAGTTACCTTTGTTGAGGTCTGAGGGACTCTCTGTTGTAGTGAGGACTCTGAGGACATGCATCCACTTTCTCTACGGCTCGTCCATTGCTGCTGGAGCTTAGACACAAACAGAGAGGGAAAGGAGAAAGAGCCAACTCATTAGATACAGCCATGGACTTAGTTGGCTAAACCTCTTACAGTCCTCTTGGAGTGGCAGAGAAAGGACAAGCAATCCTTAATGACGTTTGGAAAATGTATTATCGGCGTTATCTTGATTTTTTGGACTGAACACCAAACAGCTTGTAGAACTTGCTGTTGGCACACATCTGTGGCACTGCTCTACTATGTAATTCCTCAAAACAGTTAGACTGTTCAATGGAGTGTAACCATTGTATCTAGAAAACAGACACAAGCTCACAAGCACAAAACAGTGTTTGCCGTAAAAGTTTTGCGAGCAGCAGGGCAAGGAGGAATGTGAGCTGGAAAAACACTGCTGAGGACAGCCTTTGGAAACAGTTCTGCTGGTAAGTCCCTAGTTGGTCCTCAATATCCAACTACCCTGAAACTACATCAGAAAAAAATCACATGATTTGACCAATAACACCAATTTGCATCAAATGCAGAGAAAGTTTGCATTGTGCACTGTTTCTGTTGGCACCTAGAAATGCAGAGGCATCTCAGTGAGAGCTGAGCACAGTCAGCTGTTTACTATTTGTTATCACTGCATCTCCCAATAAAGCAGCATGAAAGAAAGATAAAGATAAAAGAACTACAGGCTACCAATGAAGAATTAACTCAACTAAGCAAATAAGTGACTGGATGTAAAAAATAAAGATTTTAATTAACTGGACCTGCTGTAATAGTGAGTGCTATGTACCAGAAAAGGATTAGAGTAAGCACAAAGAATTCCCTTCTCTGACAGCATCTTTCCACCACCTCTGGTTCCCATTCTTCTAACTTGTCCTCCTCTCCATTTCCAAGTCCTCCACTCCTTTCCTTCCTGTCTTACTGCAGTTCTGCAGATCACAGAGGAGCTCATTACATAGGGATATCATGACTCTACCATCTCAGATACAAAAAGAGTGCCTCATATCCTCTGTCTCACTCTCTGGTTTCAATTACTGCAGACAGACCTTATCCAGACAGTATCAGGCCAACATTACATCCAGCACTTTCCTATTTAAATTGTGGGAGTAGAGAGCACGTTCCCACCGAGAGTCAACACGCGGCTGTTCTCTTCCTGAACGCATTTGTCTCTATACAGCATGTATCACCTCTCTCTCTCTCTCTCTTTCTCTCTCCCTCTCTCTCTCTCTCTTGCCGTCTGCACTGCTGGACCTGATTCCTAAGGAGAGTAATTTTGCTCTCACTCAGAATTCCAGATCCAAGTGCCAATCGCTGGATTTTATGGCTTTCATGGGGATAAGGCACAGTGTGCAGAATAAGCCTCGGAGAGGAATTTTGTTGGTGAGGAAGGAGGGTGACTATTCTGAGTCGGTTTAGATCTCCTTTGCAGATTCCCTCTGTCTCTCTCACGCTCTCTGTCTGTGTACCTAGAAATGCAGGGACGCACTGCCAGGCTTTGACTTTGGGCTCCACAGATCTTGACATTGGCTTGATGTCGGCCTGATCTTAAATCCTTGGAGAGGAGTGCAGTGGCAATCCCTGCCAATGAGCATTAAGTTTTCATTAGGCATGCTCAACCTGCCGCGGCTCCAGCTGCCCCCTGGCAACTCATCCCAAGGCTTTTATTATTGTTTTTGAACTGTAGGCCAACAGTAACCCATGTACAGAAGCTCCGCAATGTGTATGTGCTGTTTCTATATGTGTTTATGTGTCTGTCATCTCCAGTTAACTTTCTTTTCTAATGGTTAATGCTTATTGCTCCCTGATGAACCGTTAAATGAGTGCAGACGAAAGACAACCATATTCTCGTGCTTACACTTGAGCACATATGCTTGAACTGACACATAAACACATATCTTACCCACATTTTCCCCCTCTAGTCATAGCTGAGTGCTGCGCTTAAAGTCAGCACTGCATCCATCTTTCGATTTTATGACCTTTGTGCGGTCTAACACTAGATTCCCCCGAAACAACCTATGCATCACATCCTGGACTGCAGCCAGTCTGCCTCCACTGCTGCTCTGCTGCATTTATTTCCAATGTAGGCCCAAAAAAGCAGATGATAGACTGATGACAGCTAAGCAGCCAGAACAACACAGGAGAGTGTGTGAGTGAGGGGCTGAATGAAAGAAGTAATTTGTTCTAATGAGACGAGGATGAAATCACAATAAGAGCAAAGAAAGAAAGTAAATGAAGGTGGAGGAGCTGGAAATATTATGGGAATTAGAGTAATAGTGGGAAAGGGAAAGGGGAAGTATAGCTTAATCCAAACAATGTTACTACAGAGTTACAGCTGCTGTGTTTGCAAGGTCAGAGACCCACATATGCCCACAGTTGCATCATGCATTCAATGCATGATGACATGACCTAAATTCATCATCTCTTGTGTATCCACTGCATTACAATCTGCTGGGAATCAATTTGTTTTCTTTTTTTTTAGTGTGGACACCTTTACAGCACCTGCACATCAAACTTGACAACTAAGAAGATAAATGTTTAATGTAATATGCTTAATGTTTAATTCTGTGTGAGCTTCGTCAAATGAGCTTTCCCACTATAAAACACTTGGCCTCAATTTTATAATGCTATTGTTTTTGTTTAGCACACAGAAACCAATATCCCTCATTAGGCCCACGTCTTCACACTAAACTAGACTTAATCAAGTTGTCCCACTTGTTTATGGAACACAAGCACAAGCAGGCGCTGCCTCAGAAACAGCTTTGGTTTGTCATGCTTAAGAGGACCACAGTAAATTTTCCACCAGTCCCAAGGCTTTATCCAAAGCTTAATTTTTAATGCCATGAATGCGAAAAATGTTCTATAACATCTATGTATAAATAGTTTGTCAACTTGGAATACTTCTTCACTATAGAGTACCAACTTTACATTTAAATAGTCATCACTAACAGTGATTGGATACAACCAGTTTTTGCCTGATGCACACTAGGAGATTTCACACACAAACATAATTTCTGACCTCTTTAATACCTAACAAAGCAACTAGAATACAGGTGCTTTGCTCAAACTACAGTCTATATTTGCCTTTATTCTAAAAGACAAAGGTTTCAGCAGTGATATCACCGTACACATGCTGATATGTGCAAGTGATGAACTGTGTAAAAATCTTGGAAATGTGCAGGAGACAGTCACAGGGGACATGCTAGAATCTTCTTCAGATTACCACAGGAGCATGGTGAATCATCTTCACCAGAAAACAAATTTTCTCCCAAAACAGACCCTGTCAGGAAATATATCACTGTGATTATCCTCATAGCCAGACGAACACTCACATAGACACACAGGTCAGATGTGCACATAGTTAATATTGGGGATTTTATGTCACAGTATTACTGGAGCAGGCAAAATGATCTCACAACTATAACTGCTGAGACAGCAAGTGTGTGCCCATATCTGTCAAAGTGTGTGCACACGTATGGCTTCATTTAGCAGAAATACCATGTTAAGTCTTGCACTGTTAACTGAGAGAGAAAAAATGTTTTGTGGGAAATGTTTGATAAACTTGGAAATTCTGACAAACCATTCCAAGAACAATGCTTTTTCTTGTTGTATGTAAATTCATTCAGCAAACGTCTCAAATGCTATCACTGCTTCATTTATAAAGAAATATCAAGGAAAAGCCTGCTGGCATTAGCTCTCTTTGTGCACCCACTGGACCTAAGACTGGGGCTCATCTTGGGTTATGAGCATTCACGGCATGCATGGCGAACTAGATTTGTGCTGGCTCACTCGCAGAGACACACAGTAAAATACACTTTCACTAGCTACACAGAGGTGTAATTTTCAGACGAGTCTGTGGGAAGCTTAGAAGAAAACCCACTCTGTATACATATAAGCTCTCCACTGGCACTTGTATTGTGCTGTCAGATAACACGATTACCTTTGCCTGATGGGGCTGTTAGTGAATGTGTAGGTGAGGTTTGCTTTTTCTTAGTGTTTACTCAGGGATTGTAAACTACATTCCTACTCTCCAATCATACTTATTTTGGTCAAGTTTTTTTTATATAAGATGTTTGTAACTTTGGCGAAAGTGGGGAGGAGTGTTGGGGTATCAGGCTGCATACAGTCTGCCACATCATCCTTTTTGATACATCCACTCACAATTCACTATATTTCAACAAAAACTGCATTTGTGTGTGAAAATGCATTAATGCTCCTATAAAGCTTGTGTTAATGCTTCTGATGCTGCTAATGCTGATGACTAAAACACAAGGACATTCAATTTCACAAATATTTTAAGGAATAATATTACCAGCACTGACGTCATTCACTTCCTAGTTTATATACAGTTCGGTGTCATGTGTGTATGATGTCAGAGCTGTTACCAGCAGCAGTGCGCTCTCTCTCTGACCCGCCTGAGGGTGTTACGCTGTATGTCTCAGGCATTAAGCGAGGCTTCTGAAGCACCTGAAAGGTAAGAAAAGAAAAAAAGGGAGTAGGTCAAGGGAGGAAGGTTGCAGTTCAGACTGTAAACAGTAACTGCTGTAGCTCTACAAACAAAAAATGTTCACAGTATTGTGCTTTCATCAAACTGTTGTCTATTGCCATAAAGTAAATATGAAGAAACCACAAAGCCAATGAAAAGCAGGTGCTTCAGAATAAACACTGCCTGGCTTTTTTTTTTTCAACAGAACGCAGTGCTTTCAAGTTGAAAGTGGTTTATCGTTCTAGGAGGGCATACTAGCACTTTGATTTGTAGCCAACACCTGATTGGACCTGACCAAGTGCCAAGGGTATGTGCACGGGTGGATTCCATCTTCACTTAAATGCCTCAGGCTTGATCTAGCAGGGATCCATGTTATTCTTTCTTCTCTAAATAGTAGCACATGAAACAATGCATTGCAACAACACAGCCAATCTGCCTCCTTGGCTTTCCCGACACTATGTGTGACATTTAGCCTATCAGCCTGCTGTGGGTTAACATGCATGTAATCAGCACAGTTAAATGTCTGCAGATTGCGAAGGAGAAACGAGAAGCAGGAGCATTCGCTTCCCCTTCACAAGAGGGAATTTCTGACTTACTGATCAACATTTAAATTACTTTCAACACTGACAAATAATGTGTTATGTATTAATGTTGACAGTGGGAAAAGCTGTGCCCATCCAATTTGCAGAGTGCACTACCTTTTGACTCCATTGTTGTCAGCAGACTAATGGAGAGGAAACAAGAGTATGGTAAGCTTCAATGCAAAGACACCCCTTACAAATACAGGAAAAATAGTTGCACTATTGTAATACTATTCCCAGAACTGAAAATGCCTCTAATACCGCCTTAAATATTGGCTTTAGTATCAGCAAATACACAAGTCTATGCCAGATACCACATAATGTATTTATTATTACAAATCTGCTTCTTCCTAACAGCGTATATCTCTATGCAACATCATATATTTTTTACTGCACAGGTGGCCAAAGCCCATAAACAGCAACTATGTAACTTCCAGCACATCGAGAACATAACATCCGCTGTTATAAAGTCAACCTAATACTGTGCCGCAGACAATACTGCTATGACAGGATGTCTTTAACAAAATAAAAAAGGCTGTTTGTCAAGATTCTGACCCGCATGTGGTTTTAAAAATCTACACAAGTGTGTTGCAGATGTAATCTCACTGTCTTGTCTAGTCTGAGGCATTATTTCTCATCTCCAGGTCGACTGATGCACTGAGATTCACTTAGAGTTATCACGGAGTCATCATATCTTCATCATCATTTGCGCCTAAAAGTGTTAGGTAATTAAGATAAACAGATGCAAATTTGTTGAATTTGATTTTATGATTAGTATTGAAGACAATATTGTCTAACCCAATGCCTTAATCATTATCTACAATCTACAGTATCGTGATGCAGAGCTGTTGAGTATCATCTGACAGAGGATCAGTGACTGGGGCTTTACTTGTTAATCATGAGAAAGTAGTTTAAGTTATTGCCTTGTCAGCATAGTGCAAAGGGTATATTATATTCAAGATTCACAGTTCGACACAGCAGCATACATAAAATATTATCTGCTTTATTTCTCACAAGAGACTGTTGCTGCCGTTGTGTTGCACTCATGTCTTGTACTTTAACTTAATAGAAGAATGTCTTATTCCAAAGAGACAAGATGAGTAAAATGAAGGGCAACAAAATCATATCTGAGTACAATTTAAGCACCCCTACTGCAGTTAATTTACTTGTTCTGTGTAAATCTGGATGGAGATAATAAAGCCGAACAGAGTAAAAGCTCTGACCGTTTTTTTGAAATGTACATTTGTGTGTGTGTGTGGAAAGAGGCAAAGCCAGAGGCAAGGCAGCAACAGCTGTGTTTAATAGTGACCGAGCCACTAAGGCCACAGCTGGACCAAAGCCACAGATACACTGCTCTGCTGTTGGGGGGGTCGAAGAGGTGGTTTGGTCTGGGCAGGCACAAGGTTTCAAACCCCAAAAAGCTCTGTGGTAGTTTGAGGGCTGACCTGGCCCACAAAGAACAGCATGAGTTGGCCTTACTCAGCCTCCATTGGCCCTTTGAACAGTGGAGCATCAATGCATTCCACAACAGTAACCACATTCAACCTCTGTGTTTGAGCAGTTTGAGCAAAGGCATTTTCTCCCTTCCAGTATGTCCAAGTATGGAGATCTGACTCTCATGCTCTTTTCAGGTTGAAAGTTCATGTTCAAGAGGTTTATTGTCTGCTGGTGTAAAGAGACTTCTTATTGACTGTGTTAAACCAATCTACCTCTTACTCTGATCGTCATTTTAACAGTTTAGCAACAGTCTGGCTCTATTGCATGTTTATAGTCTAGGTACATGACAAAGAGAGCAGAAGAAAGAAGGAAAGGTTAAGAAACAGAGTGCATAGGCATAGCTCCATTTGACTTTGTCCAAGTTTTGGTTCTGGTTCTGGTTTTGGTTAGTGCAGATTGCTGTGCTACATTTTTGGTGCTCTGTTGGTCTGTTTATTTTCTTATTTTTTCTTGTTTATTTGAGGATAGACATTTTCTATTCAAATAAAGACAAAATAATGAGATGGCTCAAAATACTAATGCTCAATGATACATTTAAGGTAAATAAAACCCCAAACAGTACTTTGGATTTTATAGTGAAGATTGGTGTCACTGTTGGACTTTTTTCCTGTTATTCAATACTTTTCATTTAAGATGAAAAGCCAGGTTTGAAGGGTTTCAGAAAGTTTCATGACAGACAAAATAGTCAAAATAAAAAGAAGTCCATCTATTTTTGATTGATGATTGACAGGTAATTAGTCTAATAAGCTTATTAGAGTAGGGAGAAGGTGGCAAACTGAACTCTGGGTCGTGTTGAGAAGCAGAAACATGCTGATATGAATGGATTTTTACTATGTAATACCAAATAACTTATTTAAAAGAGGAAAAAAACAACATTCATATGTGGCCCGCAGAACTGCCAGAACTGAATACAAAACAAATTTAGGCTGGTAAAGACTGAGCGCCTGATATAGGATGGCAGCTTGGGGTTTGTGAAGCCAAATGTGAACTTTCCTGGTTATTTTTTAGGCAACATAGCACCATACTTGTCACCCAAATATATATGTTGTGATTGTGGGTAGAAGTGTATTGTTATATTGAAACAACTTGTTGACACATCTGACAGCTCCTTCAACCACTATTTTTTGTTTTGTTTTAATCTGATACTATTTTTAGCTTCATTGTTAAAACAGTCATAAACTATGAGGGGAAATGCACCCTGCACCCATCAACATGGATAAAGGAATCGCTAAGATAGGATTAAGAGAAGCAGATTTATAGGATGATCACCACCCACAGCACCTTCTGACCACCAAGCCAGACCAGCCGGTCCACCCAAGAGGAGAGGCCAGAGAGCCGGGATAAGAGCCATTAGCCCAGCTTGGACTCAGGATTGCATCTGGCTAATGATATAAAGTGCAGCTTCATATTAACAATACTGTCCACTTCCTGCATATGCTCTCCAGTGGTGTGTTTGATGGAAGAAGAATTTTAAGGGGCAACAAGAAGAGGATGAGTATGTATGAGTGAGTGTTGAAGATAAAAATACAGAGAGAGAAAGAGCAAGACAATGGAAAAAGAGTCTTTACTCAGGAGAGATGTGTTTATATCTATGGGTGAATACATAAAATTGGTTGAGCGTGAGAAAGAAGCTCGCAGTGAATGCGGCACACACTGGGAAGCTGAGACAGACCTCGAGGCTCTCAGAAAGCTCAGAAATCAACGGAGGGTGGATAATCTACACACCAAGACTATTGTGGGAAAAGTGCCTTTGCTCTCTGTGTATTAAAGTGATAGAATGGGCAGATCTCTATGGTCCATTTACGGAAGGAAAATGGACTTGGTGTGGATTGGCTATCACAAACTACAGACACAATAGGCGTTCGACAATTTATAGCCAGGTAACTGTAAATACGATATCAGGTAAGAGAGGGTGTAAGTGATGCAAGTATATAAATCTCCCAAACCCTTGCTAGAGCAGTAAAAAGACACATAAGATGAGCTGAACAGAGGAAGTGATTTAATAGATCAAAAGCACAGATTTAAAAGAGGAAGGCACCCGCTCAAACACAGACACACTCTCACTCACTCACACAAATATGCAAAGAAGCGGAAGGGGTGTATTGATTTGACTAATTTCAATGTGCTGAGTCGCTATGAAACACCTGCCCCAGACACAAGCGCAGCTGTTTGTCTTGGCAACAACATTGCAACCCTGCAACCCCCCTACGACCCCAATCCATCATTCGCATTGCACACACATGCACGTAGTACGCACACACATATACATACACATTCTGCCAGCGGACTGCTTTTCCGAAGACCTTTTGTGATGTATCAGATGAGCGGGAGAGGGACAGTGTGAGCATGAGTCTCTCGAGGGATGGGGCTTCACCTTCATGGCTTAAACTCTGGAAATGCACACACACATGCATGGATAGTTACACACAAAACATAAATGCTTGCAAACATGCATAGCACATGCTAAGACATAAGGGAAATACAGACATGAATATACACACAAGCAAACACATATAACGCACATGCATGTCACACAGGCAACATATTCGTATTTAATCATGTTATTCAGATAAGACATCAAGTGACCTGCTGCCCCTTTTAGGTCAGAATGACAATTGAGGGGCGTTTCTGTTGTGTCCCACTGGGACAGCAAGGCCCCAATGCAGAGAAATTACATGTGTGGACACACACTCAAACACACACACGGATAGCGTTGCATGCCATTTATCTAGAAGACACATACTAACTATGCATTTAATGTCAAATTTATGGACACACACATCCACATAGACAGGTTTGTCTAGACGCAACACTAATTTCATGCACTTTTGTTTCAAGCAGTAAACAGCAGCCATTAGTTTATGTGGAGGAGTTCTAGGCTAAACATTACAGCACTGTGTGTTTGTGTGCTGTATAGATAAATGTGTTCTGTGCTCAGGGAATTTGCTTTTTGCAGCTTATTAAATATCTACCTTAACAATTTATCACTTATTGTTTGCATTGTTCTTAAGCTTGTAGTTTAATATTTGTTTTCCTTTCTCAATTTCAAGATACACTGTTACTATAAAAATGCATGTTAAGGTGATAATGTTTTTAGCTCTGCAGAACTTACAGAACTCCTGGTGTTCCTTTTACTAAGTCTGATCTCAAATGGTTTTTTTTTAATTGTCTATGTTAATAAGTTAACAGCGGGTGAATAACAATTGTTCTACATTCCCTATCATATCATCTGTAAAATACGTAATTTCTTAAAAAATTGTTTGTTAGGCTTATATTTCTAAATTAGGTTTTTGTAATGTAGATCACATGAAGATTAAGTGTAATTTTATCTCAATTGGGAGAAGTCAAAGGATGTCTTTAACCTTTATCTTTCCCTCATCAAATTTAATAGTTTTGGTGCCTAAGTCATAAAAATAAAAATAACATTTAAGAAAGAATATATATATATATATAAAAAAAAAACATTAGTTCGATCAAAAAAAAAGAATCACTTATTTTCACTAATGACAAGAAAAAGAAACTTGATGTTGAGTATATTTTTTGTGCTAACCTGGAGAATTTCTTTTTGATGAGAAAGATGTAAATAAATAAAAAACTTAGGGAATTCAGATGGTCATACCAAAATTATTTCCTTTAAGTCACAAACACAGGAGAGAAATCAATTTGAATCAGACTTACAAAACAGATCATTAGAATTTTTTGTTCTCTTGCCTCTTAGCGCTTCCATAAGAAAAAACTCATTTTGTTGCATATTTTTTATCTTCACTTTGACAACATGTTGACAAGTTTAGACACTGCAGCAAAAACAACAAATGACAGACTATCTATGACAGCAATTAGTTTAAACAATGAAACAATCAATGACCAATTTATCCACAAACAATTATGCTTTTAAGCACACAAAATGATAATGGACCATGCTGATGTGGCCAGATACTGGTGGGTGTAATGTTTTGCATTCAGTACATGTGTAAAAGGGACGAAAGCTGATTCCTGTCCTGTCTGACAACTGTGTACAGAAACCCATTATTACTTGAAAAATGACAAAAAGATGACAAAACACCCTTGTCTGGATATGTGTATGAACTAGCTAAACAGAGGAGATGCTTTATCCTGGCTCACAGGGCAAGGCACTGACTCAGAGGCAGGAAACAAGATAGATTCTCAGCCACAGCACATTTATCTCTATTACTCCCAGCAATACCAGGCATTTAAATTCTACTGATGACAGCCCAGGGATTTTATACCAGTTATCAGCATGATCCTCTCATATCAAATGTTTAAAGCTCTTCTTGCTTAAAGTTGGTTATTTTTTTCAACAAAATAAACAAGAGGGGAAAATGGTCTTCCACCCAGCTCTCTAGAAACTGAAGCAGGACAGCCTTATTTACTCCTAAATTTGGTAGTGATGCGAGTTCAATTCTCTTGACATCCCTTCCGATGTGCTTGGCATTCCCAATGAATACCTCAAACTGAGAACCCCAAAAATCAAGCACACAACAAGACAGTGGTTTCAAGCTAGGCCTTGCTAAATCCCACTTAAGCCACTCTCTCCTTTCATTTTACGTGCGACCTTTTGAAGGGCTACAACTATACATCTGTGTTGCAACAGACACCCATGTCAGACTACACTTGTTGTGTCTTGCTTTGCATGAATAAAAGTTTGCACACTTTTATTTAAAAAAGTGTTTCCCAAACTTCGGGTCATGGCCCAGAGTGGGTCACACACCCGTTATTATTGGATTGCCAAGTGGAAAAACATCAACCTATTCACCTGATTTGGACCCCTCATTCTGCTGCCTGTTCCCCAAGATGCAGAAGGAGCTCGAGGAACAAGACACTGATTTCTACAAAGAAGGAATCCATATGCTACATGACCCCTACACAAAGTGTGTGTGAGTGTAGGAGG
>JAPZDZ010000016.1:4591028-4611819 GCA_029783805.1 Acanthurus tennentii | reverse complement strand
GTTCTCTGGACAAAACAAAAGTAATTTGTATTTATTGTAAATGTAAAAGGGCAGGGTAAAAAATTTGCGTTAATAATACTTGACTCAGGACACTATTGCGATTAATCTCGATTAAAAATTTTAATCGAATGACAGCCCTAATATTTATATTTATATACATATACATATATGCATACACATATACATATACACATATGCATACACATATACATATACACATAAGCATATACATAAAAATACATACACCCACACACATATGTATATGCATATGTATATGTATATGTATATATATATATATGTAGGTATGGGGGGGATTAACACAAAAATGTAGACAAACCCACTAGCAGGTAAGATTTTAAAGTATGTCTCTTTTTCTTAACACTGGACAGTTGCAGGCTGTAATCTACAGATATTTTTGCGCTGTACCTCTGGTGATAAATGGCAAATGTCAAGCTCAGCTCAGTACTTCACATAAAAAAAGAAACATTGATAGAGTGTGGTGTGCTTTCGCCCCACAGCCTGCTTTGGCTCTTGTATGTGCACATACTGAGACCTCGCTCCACATCCTTTACTGTTTCCCATCTAAACAAATTCAATGAACTCAAAACATTGCCTTCATTCTTGTGTATTCAGCAAGTTAACTGTGAGTGATTTGAGCATGAGCTTGTGTCATCAGTCATGGAGTGCCTAAATTCAACATCGAAGCAGGTGCTGTTGGGCAGAGTTGGCCCTACAGTGTTAAATGGATTGTTTAGCTGCCTAAGCCAACTCAGAGCTGTAGAGCACAGTGGATAAAGCCTCAATATTCTCTGTTTGCCCATAATTCATCATATCGTGCCTCCATGGTGGCTTTATATGAGCCAATATGCTGTGATGGCTGAAGCTACGTGCTGTGTCATTCTGCACAATGCTGAAAGCCACACCTTGGGTGCTGTTTGAAAGGTATGAAAAAGCAGCCTGGCGCAGAGATGTGATGGCTAACTTACCTAAAATGACGATAACCACTGTTAAAATGAAGTATCAGTTTAACTATTTACTTTTGCATTTTTTGCATAAACTTCCAGACAGAGACAACTATACCCAACACTTTGCTTTGTACAGTATGACTGTAGTGTAACTGCATATTTTTGCACCTAACATTAAATCTAAGATATGATAATGGCAGCAGAAATTTACAACTCTGGACTTAGTGCGTATAAACCTTTAAAAGACACTTTTACGATGTTGAAGGGGCTTTAGAATTTGCTTACCTGCACTGCCTGAAAAAAACTTTAAGATCTGCATGATCATCTTGATTTTCTCGACTTCTGGCTCTCACAGCTGCTGGCTGATGTGTACAACAGATTGGCACAGCAGCTCCTCCAGAAGCTAATCTCTTGCAGGAAACCAGTTTTATCCCTCACTCTTGCTGTTTTCTGGGAATTCCGTGGCTCACTTAGTCTAAAGAGAAGGAGGAAAGGGAAGATGAAAAGTAAAATAAATCAGTGTAGGACAAAGGGAGCTGAGAAAAGGTTGAGTAATGTTGGAAAAAGGATACAATGAAAGGAAACATGGATGGGAAGAAAATGTTTAGAAATGGAAGGTGGAGAGGATGGAGGTACAGAGCTTCAGACAAAAAAAATGAAAAAAGTGGATAGGTGAAGGTGAGAGGTGGTGCGCCCACTGCCTCATTAAATAAAAACTCTAAAGAGTCAGAGTCAGGAAACAGATGCTGGAGCTTCAATGGTTTTTGAACAGAGAATCACAGATCAAAAGATAAAGTCTATGTGACCTTTAAGACAGCATCCCCAGAGAGACCAATGGAGAGACAAAGGCACCCACACAAACATACCACACACAAACACACCACACACCACACAAACATACACACATACTCAAAGAGCCCCTTAGGCTTACTCTCTATTCTCTGAACTGGCTTCTTGTCCTTGCTGGCCTCCTTAGGGCTGTGCTGTAGGCCTTCCTTTGGGATGTATAGAGCTGTGTTGCCCATCCTCTTACACACATTATCTGTGTAAAAATAACATTATATGAAACATTACACGCCATGCACCAACATCAAGACTTTCACCAGATTACACTCTGGTATGAGATGATGCAGATCATGCAGAAAAAGGTTTGTGTTTCTTTCAAAATACAGCAGATGCAGTAAAGTCATATATATCATCTCAAGAGAGCACTGTTCTGTGAGGTTTTTATGCCTACAAAGTGCAAGAATAGGAGCTGCATAAAAGAGCGGAGAGTACCGAGAGAGTGGCATTCTTTTAGGTTTTCTGTGTCTACAAAGCACAGGGGAAAGAGCTGTTAAGTTACATGGAATAAAATATGCAACTCACTCTTTGCACTGAGATCAAATGGATTTCAATCTGCAACCCTCAGCGGGAGAAATCGAAAGTGTTTACAACTTCACCAGCAATGGACAAGAGAAAGTGAAGAAAAAACTTCCCTTTACTCTGCCACATATGCAGCGTGTACCACTTGGGATTGAAGAGGAGGTGCACAAGGTGAAAGATAACATCATATGCTAACATGAATGAGAGTAATAGTGATATGGAGAGCAGGAACATGGATGAAAGCAGAGGGCAACAGTGTGCAAGGTCATACTGAATAATGAGAGACTTAAAAGGCCAGTGTGTTGGTGAGACCACACACCGAGGGAACTGTTAGGATCAGCATAAAGATGATAGCTGGACATCATCAAAACACGTCCATACCCAGTGGCAGCAACATGCGGCCCCCCATTAGCCTTTCAACAGAGAAGCTAAACAAGACAAGGACAGGAAACGATGGAGGAAAAGATTAAAATAATGAGCTAACTCACAGCACAGAAGGTGAACAAAACAGCAAAACAGCAAATTACATAAATCTGTGTATATTCTTTTAACCGCCAGCGGGTGCTGTTGAATTCCCATACCTGTTTGTGCTGTATGTGAACCCATCATAATGGGTATGTTTCAATGTGTGTGCCCATAGGTCATGGCTACTTAACCTCTGTGAGCCTGAGGCGAATAGATGAAGACAACATGATTGAGGTGCAGCCTTGCTTAGAACCAAATAAGTGCTTTGCATGATTGCTACAACTCAGTCTGACATGCAGGTGAAAGCTGTACACCCAGGAGCTATAGTATTACCTATGTTCTCCATTTACATACATATGTATGGTCTGCGTGCACAGGGGGCTAATCATTGTGACTTCATTGTTACGGAGTCTGGTAAGTTTGGAAAAAAAGTTTCTAGAAAGCAAATAAATAAATAAATAAATAAATAAAAATGTTTACCCCACAGGCCTGAGAGTCTAGGAATTTAAATCCTTGAAAGGCCTTAGATTGTTGGTGTATTGACTGAAAATGATATTGCAAAATGAGAATTTGCAGGGGGCTGAGGGAATGAAAAGGATTTCTGTCAGGATTATCCAATCTTTGTCTGATTATCCAGCAAACATGGGGCTGTGTCAGGTAGAGGAGGTTGTAATTGTGGGTGTGCAGTTTCTGTTTACTACCAGTGTGGAAGCGCACATGTGTGTTTGTGTGCTTTAGTACAGAGTGTGTGTTGCCTCTTTGAAAAGCAGTGGTGTTTTGTAAACTGATTGAGATAATTAGCATGAGAATTGAACCATCACAAGTTACCAGTAGGCTGTGTGATTACCCCTGTGCATCTCTCAATTCAACTAGTCTATCAGCATTTACCTTTTGGGCTTTGCTAACAACAGAGAGCATCTCTTTGGCTGCAACATGAAAGAACAAGTCCAAATTGTAGAAGCTCCTGTTGTTCCACATGAAGTAGATCAATGGTTGGCTGTCAAACTGACATTTTGTAAAGAGGATGGCACAGTAACCTTTGTCGTGATGAACACCTCTTTCAAGAGGAAATGTTTTGTGCATATGACAGGGTAATTTTATGTGGCCTTGGTGAAACTGATAACAAGTGCTGCTGCTAAGAAAGCTTTTGGCTATGACATGAGATCTTCTAAAAGACTGAAAAAAAAGAACAAGAAACCAGGTCACAGGTTTAAAATGCAGAGATATGATGAATTTGAAACTACACAGGGAGGGGTGAAATACAGGGCTTGTTATGAAAAGTCCACATAGAAATGGGTGTCATAGTCAGGAGCATGATCCTACTGACATTACACAGTAGGCATTGCAGTGTTATGGTTGTAACTCATTTAAGGGTTAGAGCATTTAAGCTTTAGAAGTTCCCTCATAAAAGAAAAACAGCAAGAACAGAGGACATCTAGGTTTGAGTTGAGGAAGATGGGCAGAAACACAGAATGCCATGCTGAAAGACACTCTTGGATATAAAAGAGAGTGAAACATGGTGTTTTTTGTCAACCACCACCATAAAACTGTAAATATTCACCCCTTTTAACTGAACCACAACATCAAAGTGTGGGTTGGCCAACTGGACAGACGACTTCAACTCACAAGGGGACCCATCAGAGCTTGTCTACAAAGATAGCTGCTCATTAGGAAGTAAGGCAGTGATCTGGCTAAACAGGGGAGTTATTCACACACACATCCCTCTAAATAAGGAATATTGCAAGCATCCAGTGAGGATAAGGACACACCTCCACTTCTAATGCAACACATATAGGGAGAGGCACTACATTGAGAGCTTGCTGGTCTTGAAGTGACAATTATTCATGAGCCAAGTGTATTGTAGCAAAAAGGCTAGACTAAATGTTAAAAATCTACTTTTCAAAACCCTGAGCACAGACGTGCCACAGAATATTGTATCTAGTTGTGTTTGTTTGTGTAAGCCAATATCAGATACATCCTCTCAAAAAAAAACTCTAGCTGCCAACAGCTTGCAGCTAACAGTAGAAACCACACAGAGGCCTGCAGAGCAAACATCAGAATACAGCTGCAGACTCCAGGACAGACCTGAACTTAAGGAGTGGGTGGGCACATGTTGAGAGAGGTACGGAATATCTTTGGCTCGTTAATGTTGCACAGAGGAGACCGATAAACATCCTGCCAATACGACTAAGAGGGTGAGGATTGAGGGGGTTTTTTTTTGTTTGTTTTAAGTGCAACATATTGAAGTGTCATTTGAAACTTGTCTTTCTCTTCAACTGAGTCACCCACTTGTGAGGCTGACAAGGCAGCGATACATGTTGGTGGTGTTGTTGTCCTTGATGCTCTCTTCCCAGTAGGTGCTGAAGGTAACCAAGGGGGCATGCAAACAGGTCACCCAGCTCAGCTCAGGGTGGGGTCGCCCTGCACTGTTCCAAACTATACGGCCGCATCAAATGTCTCCTCTGTGATTACTGTCTCTGACATGTGGACATAGTATGCCAGCTGCTCTGCCACCTGTCCGTGTAAAAACAGTGAAGCAGAGGAGAAATGAATCAGAGTGCCGGTGAAGAACAGGAGCGGTACAAAAGAAAACACAGGGATAAAAGGACCAGAGACGAGACGTGAAGTGCGGTGGAAAAAAACAGGGCTGAGTGTTGAGAAAAATAGAGAAGGCATATTAAAGGAGAGTTAGACAGGGAGAAGACAAGTAGCAGGATCATAATGGGGATGCAGAGGTTCCACAAGGTGCATTACATACAGAGGCACCCTAAAACACATTATAAATTATTGTATAGTGTGAGTCCCTTTTGTGATCTCTCCAAAGGAAGAAACCACAGCAACCATGAAATGGGAGACATTTTTATTAATTCCTGTGGGCCTTTTTAGATGCAGCTCACTTTGTATTCAGGGACATCATTACCAAAATCTACAAAAGCTCTTATCAGATATAATACTGCATAGCCCTGCGCCTGTGTGTATAGGAGGGTGTGTGTGTGTATCTTTGACGAGGCTTGGCAGCAATCTCTGCTTCACATCTTTTGGCTTCTGAGGAGAATGGGCAGTCCAGCTTTTCTACAGTGTTTCTGACATTTCCATTAGTCAGGATGAAAGCTAAACAGGTATCAGACAAGCTGGACAAGGCTGCATAAAGAGTCTGAACAAAGGCATCCAGACTCTTCTCTCTGATGGGGACATGCAGGTACATGCAACTACACACGGCCAATTAAAAAAAGACAGCTAAACATCATTTAGCTGTCCTTACTTTCAGCTGCTGTTTTCTCTATGAAAATGTGTTAGCTACTTGAACCTACTCATAGGAATTAAGCAGCCCCCCCCTCGAGATTTTCAATGTCAGAACATTCATTATAGGGCTCAATGGGGCACATCTCTTTCATTAAGGGCTTCATAACACATGTCTCACTGGGGTTCAGTCGTTATCTGTCTGTGCAGCACTCCACTGCAGCTACATTTGGATAGGGGGTAGTGTCAGCTGTACCTGTGTGGGCACAGAGGACTCCAGCTGTCGTGACTGTGATCGACGTGTCCTCGGTGGAACTACGCAGCATTCTCTTTCTGTACTTTAGCCACAAGTCCTTGGTTACACCAGACATGATCCACAGAACTAATAACAACCACAGCTGGATGGTGGGTGCATGGGCAAGAGAGAAAAATGTGGTTTTACAGTATGGTAATGTCAATATTCATATGTGTCACCCCAGAGACATGACAGGGAAAGGTTGTGCTATTACACCCGATGAGATACATGCCCCAATTAAAATGATGTATATTGTAAGTGGAAAAGGCTGTGATGTAACCCTGTGAAGCCCACAACCCAAATGTAAACATACAAGCAGGTGGTCCCTAAGCTCTCTCCAATATTACCCAAATGATATCACTATGTAGATTATACATGGAGCTGTCTTGTTGAATAATGCTAACAAGCGGGTACGGCAAAATTTGCATGTGGCAGTGTGTGCTTGTAATGTGTGTGTACATATTTGTGTGTGTGTGTGTGTTTGTATTTGAGATAATTATTGTCCACACTCACGCGCTACTTTTTTTTTAAAGAGAGAATGTGCATGAACACACACAAAAGCATACAAAACACAGCATAGAACGTACTATAGATTATCTCAGGTAAATGCCAACAGTGCGTCCCCAGGCACAGAGTGGTGATTAATTCTTTTAATTTAATTGATGAGAGAACAGTGACTGTGCAGGTTTACTGAGTGCACACCAAAAAAAATTCTGCCTGCTCTCCATATTCTCTGAATCTGGTACTTTTCTACTTTTAAATGCATGAAAATTAGTTTTCACATAAAAAAAAAAAGATTGGCATACACTACAAAGAGTAAAACACCATTAAAGTTAGGTAAATGGGATGAGATTAGAGAAAAAAAAACAATAATCAGTGAGAGAAAAAAAATTAGTAAGTGCACTACAGTTGCTGTATGGTAGTGACTGATGCAAGTGCACTTCAGTAACTAGATGTGTCCTTGCTTTAACGGTCACTGAATTTTGAAAAAGGCATTTGTGCAGTTTTCTGTGGGGCCAAAAGATGATTCGTAACTGGGGGTAAGATATTACAAATTGTAGATATTTGCAAGCTATCATCCAAATTTTTAAACTGAACTATTGTGATCCCTTATTTAACTCCTTGCTGTAACATGACTATATTTTAGTCTATCCGTACATAAGAATATTACCCCATTCACATTTGGTACCTCAACCACTTTTACCTAAAAGTCTAATTTTAGTGTTCCTGACTAAGAAAATGTGATTAATGGCATATGCTACATCATAGTATCTTGGTCAACTTTTCCTGAATTTAATAAAAACTCCACTTAAAACCAAACATAACTGTGTTTTAATTTCTTTCAGAAGGATAGTCATTTAAAAGCTGAACAGACAGTTGTTTGTATACACAGTACTAATGCTTTATCCGTTGCCTGACCTTGACCTGATAATCTGTTGCTACACTGAAACCAAGCCAGAGCTTTAAAATGACTCCCTAATGCAGGAATTTCAGCTGTATCAACACAGCTGACCAAGAGTCAAGCATTTGTTGTTTCAATGTAAACACAAAAGCACAAGTAGTATGGTAGTTTGAATTACAGAAGGGTCAGGCAGGGGTGACAACAGGAACATGTTTTTTCATTAATAGCTTAAGTCATGTCATGAATGGTATATTTGGGGAGAAAAATGAAAAGATTTGGCTTGGAGAGCAGGAAGGATATAAGGAAGGAATAAGGGAGGAATAAGGGCATATGTTCAGGTTCCGCACTGATGTTACCACTAAAACAAAAGCACTAATTTGGTTTTAAAAGCTTACAAAAACATCTGGTGGCTCTCAAAACCTACCTTCCATTCACTGCTTCTGAGAAACAGCAGGTAAGTCCTGAAAGGTTTTTTTTTTGGCTGAGGATGAGAGCTCTCTTCACAAACATTAGTTGGACTGCAGCATAACACAAGAATAACATATGTCTAGAGTTCAGTGGTTTTCCAGTTTGATATCAGTCTGTATTGTAGCTTCCACCATGCAGAGTGACACTGTTGGTGGTTGGGAGACCTTGACCATCAATTCTACTTTGCTGACAAGGTTTTGAGTAACAGATAATGACTTTACCAGGTTACCGGTGCATAGTCTGGAATTTCTTCCTTTAAAAAAATGTTTTTCCATTTTACTCAACTTTAGTTTCTTTGTGGTTACAGCAACAAACACGTATAGCACTACATAATCACTGATATACACAAAAGACCTTTGCAGACATTCTGAAGGACACCAATTTTAAATAATGCTTGGTTTGGTTTGAACCGTCAGACTCTCTCAGACTTCTCTCTTCTTTTCTTTCAACATCACTTTCCACAGAAGTCTGGAATTCAGGGTTGATGTAATTGGTTAGTGATTTACAATTGTATAACTGACAATGTGAAGTCCAAACCTAGAGGGAAAAAAAACACACAGTTCTTTCCTCCCTGAGGTGATCACACAATTATATAATTAGGCATTTTGGGAGACACACTATAATAGCGTGATGCATTCATCTTAAAGATTTGCTGGACACCACATCATCAAGCTGTGAAAATGTTTAGGAAAGATGTATTTTACCTCAGTTCACATAATCATACAATCTCAAATGCATAACCAATACATCAAGAGCATTTTCTCTCACAGGTATTCCTTTAATATGTGTATTATCCTTATCAGATCATACCACACTCTCTTAGTTATTATTATTTCATTAAAGATGACACATACCATTTATAGGGTCAAAAGTAATACAAAAGAAATAAAATTCTCAAAATGTGTTGATGTTTATGGACAAATAAGTACTTCATTGATTTATGTACTGTTTGTCCTTGTGTGTAGCCATCATTACTATTTACCCAAAAGGCTGGACCTCTTGGAGCCAACACGACAGACTCTGGGCCATTGGAAAGGTTTCATTGTCTTCTTCAATCCCATGAGTCAGCTACAAAATAGAAGGGAGATCAAAAGGTGAAAAGTGGAAAACACTGAATAAAGAAAAAGCAGGCTTGTCAGCTTTAACTTCAGTGTCTTTACTGCTTCAGCTTTGTCTTTTTCTAAGTGAGGCTGTAATGATTATATGGTATCATGCTAGCTTTTATAGTTTAATCAAGGTTCTGGCAAGCATCCATGCACCTGAGCTCACGACAAACTTACAAGTCCCATCTTCCCTACCAACTCCTAATCCCGGGATTGACAGCTGGGGCCTGTGGGGAGCATGATGAATAATTTGTGGGCAGAAAGAGCTGCAGGCAGGCGGAAAATTCTGAGACAAAAGTAATAAAATGGTGAAGTCAACAGCTTCATGAACTATTTATCTTTCTGGAACTGATATGTCCTCCTTCAGCCTCATTCTGTACTGTTCCACTCTAGCCACCTCACTTGTCAATGCCCACAGCAGTTCAGGCTTTATTGAAACTTTGATTCAGTTTCTCAAGTTGTCACTTTCTAAGGACTGTGTGCAATAAAGGAGACAGGTTATTGGGGAGAAGAACAGAGAAAGGGGATAATGAAAAAAGAAACCTTTACTGGAGAGAAAAAAAAACATGAAACCCCACAGTACAGTGCGATCTGAGTTTGCAGAAAGCACAAAAGTTGACAATGATCAATAACATTAATATGGGCTGCTGCAGACGGTCTGCTTCAGGCACATCAACTATCTGCCGCTGAGGAAGACAATAGACAACAGTGTCAGGGTGAAGCTATTGTGGGATATTTAGCCCTCAAAATTTTCTTGTCAGCTTGTGGTTTGTTAAGAATGATCCCACTTATGAGTTTTAAGTTTGCAAGTATGTAAGAAAAGTATGCACCCATATACAACCAAAATAGTTCACAGTTCATAAAGCCACTATTTACAGGTGTAAACTCCTTCTGGAAAGTGCACAGAGTGTTGAACAAATAAGGTTGATCATGTTAGTCCAATTTCTATCTGATATTAAATAAACAAAAATGAACCAAGAGAGTGAAGATACTGCTATGTCATTATCATTACATGTTTCACTTTCTAAACATGTAACAGTGCTCTGTCAAAGAAAAGCTAAGTACAGGATTTTAGCACCTTTTTGAGCTTTTCTATGTAACTTTCTAACAGCCAATACTCCATCGTCTTCACTAATGCACATTAATAATGACTGTATTTTAGAGTCAGGGCTGTGGTATTGACAGTTTTTATGGCAGACCTTTAAAATGCTCTTTGCAGGAAAAGCACAGGTGAAACTAATTTTGCTAATGATTTTGTTCCACTAAGAGTACTAATAAGCCATCCCTGCGTGCCAGGAAGCAAAATACCAAGGTCCTGAAACCAGCCCACCTAAATGAAATGCACTTATTTTGTTATAAATTACACGTTTTTACTTTTATGCAATGACTTGTCCGCTTTGAAAAATAACGGTGCGTGCTGGTGATTTTAATGGTTTACAGGTACATACAAGTGAAGCGGAGCCATAATTAGTTTCATTAGTTACATCTGTGCTTTTCCTGCCAAAATGAGACAAAATGGCTACTGTAAGTCAGGTCAACAGGCCCTCATGCTGTGATTGAAGTTAGTTCAAGTCTGTCAATTACTACCAGTGTCAGTGCCATAAATAAAAATAAGCTACTCTTTGTTTTTTTAAATTCAAGTGTTGCTCTTTGAATAATTTTGTTTTTACGTTGTATTTTTAAAAGAGGAAATTATGACACAAAAACAAACCACAATAAATAGTTAAAAAGATTGTTTTGTCCGTTGCACGCCTGATATAAAGGCCTATATTTTTTGGCGTGCTTTCGAAAAATTATGGGTACATAACCTAAATTACACCATTTATTTAACTGCGTTCTGCCGTATGAAAATGTCGCAAAGCTAGCCTACACCGGTTTAGCCACAGTTAGCAAAGACATACCTATAGCACATTAACGTCAGCTGACATTACATCACAAAACCTTTTAGCAACGAAAATTGGAAATGTTTAGCAAGCAGGTTCCTCACCTTTTATGGCTCCACTGCAACAGCTTTTTGAATTAACTTAAGAGTTCATGTATAAATTAACGAAATGAGACCACAGCAAAGCTCTCACGTGAAGCTGATGATGGTTTTTCAAGGGTAGCGCGTGTCCTCGCGATGTTACATGCTATGACCATGTATCCCCAGCAGGGTGAGCTGTAGCACCAAGGTGAACTATTCAATTTAATAAATGAAAATTAAAATGAAAACACGCTACTGGGAATTAAGTGTAGTTAAAATATATGTGTGTTTTTCCGGTTGTTTGTTTTCACACACACAAAGAAAACACTATAATTAGCACTTTTAAATCCTTAAAGTCACATCTCCTCCTTCTCCTTCATTATGGGAATAGAAGAGTCTACTAATATGCAAACAAATTATTGCAATTTCCGTTTGGATCCTAGTTTGTTTGTGCCTTTATAACTCTTTCTGAAGACTGTTTTATATCAGTCATACCTGTATTAATCCGTGCTGGGTCTAATCCTTTTGTTTGAAAAAGATGGCAGAAAAAGAAAATGAGGCATTGTCAGCTTTTATGATTGCAGTTAGTCAGGCCCAATTAGTAAACCAGCTCCTTAAAAATGAGGGTCTGTTGTCTGCCTCTGTCTTGGTATTGTTTTTTGTCTGGCTGGTCAGGCGCAAACTTTTGGTATAAATGTACCACCAGGTAGGCCTATTTACCTATTCCAAAAAAAGTAGTTAAATGTGAGAAAATAAAGATAGGGGGTTGATGCCCTAAGCAAAACCCACTGCAAAATTTAATCTGTCAGATAAAAATGTGAAAATTTTTAGAGAAAATGCATCAAACCTGACATTTAGTATCGCACTTTGATTCCTCTGTTGTAATGGGTACATTTTTTTCCATTTTTGTTTCACTTTATATTTTGCTTTCTGTGGCAATATCTGAATTTGGATCATCTGGAAGCTTTTAATTCATTAATACATATTTGCTAAAATTTAAATGAATTAAATAGATTTGTTTGAATTAACTAGGATTTTCCTGAGTCACCAGTGGCATCAGAAAGGCGTGTCCCAGCTTTTGAGTGAGCCTATGATGTGAACTAAAGCTATGTAAACACTTGTTAGGTTTGTTTTTGTCTAAAGGCCATTTTTCAGTCTAAACAGCTGAGACAGTGGATCTTCATCTCTGTCTTATCGGCCATTTCCCATGTAGGCTTAAATCCACATCTGAATGAGGGAACATGGTCTGAGGCAGTTGGCTATCTGTTTGACTTTTTAGAATGTCAGTAGGCTAAGCTGTCCCAATGGTCAAACACAAGTATGAAACATTGCTGTTTTTCGTGTATCACATGCCTGCCTCTTACTTTTGACCTATCTCAAGCTTTTAACAAGAGCAAGGTGAAAATGGAGCCCCCCCTGTAGCATCCCTGTCAGCAAGTTGACCCCCATTTGAGCAGAGCCACTTCTATGACTTCCTCTAAAGGGTAAGTACTGTACTGTAACTGGGATGACTCTGCTCTGAGTGCTCTTTCACAGTCTCACCCTCTTTTTCTGCCGCTCAGATTATCCAAGAGCTGAACCCATCATACAAGGCGGCGGGAGAGACAGGAAGTTCATGGTCCCTCTTTTAGCATGTTTTATTTAAAAACAGATATTAAACATTAAATTCGCTCTAAACCTTTTTACCATGTGAGGGAGAGAAGGAAGCTTTACTGTTGGTGTTAGTGTCAAGTCTTCAGAGGGAGCCAATACAGCCGTTCACCTCAATTACCTGTCCAAAATATTGCTGGCTGAAATCACCTGAATGCTCCCAGACACTGTGTGTGTGTGCGTGCTGAAGAGAGACAAATACAGAGTCAATAAATATATAAAGAAGCTTTCTAAAAAAAGCACTTTCCCGTAAATACAACTGCTTTTCACTTTGAAAATCTTGAACACTGTAGCATGACAATATCCAGGGTCTCTTTCTTTACATATTTAATTCAGTAATATTGTGAAAAATTACATTCTTAAACCCCTAGAGTCTTACACAAATCACTTCGGTTTAGAAATTATTTAGTATTCAATGTAAATAACTGAGAACGTCCAACTAAATGCTGTAATCCTGAGAAAATAATATTTCCTCTTGTGCAAAGTAAAGCTCGGTGACATAATTTAAATGGAAAAGGAGCATAAGAAAGTATATGTTAACTTGCCATTTAAGAAGTCAGATCAATAGCCTTAGCCCTAGCCACAGAGTCCAACAATGTTACATCTAATGTGGGGTTTACCCCATGGCTTTAAAGCACTAAGTTCTAAAAACATCCTCTATCCTTTCCTATTCTAAAGATTAGGTACAAAAAGTTCAGGGCATTTAGCATAGTATTTTGGGCAGCCTCTATATAACATACCTTGAAAACATACGCAGTTTCAAATAACTGTATCTGTTTAGCACTTTTCTAAAAAGAAATGATTGGGTATTAAAATCACAAATCTATCAATACATTAAAACTGGCAAAACAAAGATTAGTAGCAGAAAGGTAAGAATTAAAAGAAGCTTAAACTCTTTAAAACACAGAAAATCATTACACTGGCATATACCTTCCCTTCATACTTGGCTATAGTGTGCACATAGCTTCTTTAAACATCACTGAGACATGGTTTTCTCACCTTTTCTGTGAAAGTCAGATTATCCCAGGCTACCTGGGAGCGGATGTGGACATGCATGTGTTTGTAAGTGTTTTGAACTGAATGAAATGTTAAGGTGAGTCAGCAGGGAGCTGCTGTTGGAATGAGCAGGATTGATGTGCTCCCAGCAGATGGCCTCGGATCCATCATCGGCTTGTCTAAATTGAGCTCCCTGGTTTATTCAGTGTAGAGTATACCTGCAGTATAGTGCCCTTTACAAGTCTCTGCGGCACAGGAGGCCACTGCGGAGAGGTCATTGTAGTGGCTTTATTCACACATGAATGCACACGTGAACAGTGCATGAACACACACACACATGCTGTTGCTGAGCAGACCTGTGCAGAAGGCTAAATTAGGAACAAAGCATTAAGACCAACCAGGGTGTTACTGGAGCAGATATGCTGAATGCTGCGCATTAGACTGACCAGCTGTGTGTCTAGACATTATTACTAAGCACTCCAGCCGGGTTTGAGCTATAGAACATTTTGTGTATAAATACATGGAAAGCCAATAGGTTGACACCACTAAAGCAACCTATGTAGTCGGATACAAATGTAGATCAAATAAAACATCAGAGATACTCAAATGCTTACACTGTTTTAAGAGAAATTGCAAGGAGGGATTGTCTTTTCATTATGCACTGATAGAAATGGACAATATACATTTCCCTTTTGTTTGTCTGGAAGCACTTGTTTTTGAGAGTGTGATGACACTCTTCATGATAGTTACTTCGCTTTTTAGACACTGCAAGCCTATAATACGATGCCCCTTTGAGGTCAATGATTGATGCTACTTTGGGGGCTTCATTCATAAAACTTTTCACAGATTTACACCTAAAGTTAGTCTCAAGATCATTTCCCAGTGTGCTTACATTGGACTCATAAAAGATGCCGAGCCTAAAGAACCTTACTTAAGCAGGTTCCACGAATCCTGTTGAAAAAAAATGCACCTGTGATCTAAAAATCTGAAATCAGCTGAATGTGATGGCACCTGCCTTGCGATTTTTCCTACACAGTGCCAACACAAATGAGGTTTTACTCAGGAATAGCTGTGGAAGAAACAGGAGAACATTAACCTTGCTGGAGACAAGATCACAGCAGCAGAAGAGGACACTGAAGCCAGGTGGCCTGTATTACTTAGTGGACTAGTGGACTAAATAGTGGGTTGACAAACAAACCAAGCATGCAGCTATGCACTGTTGCCATGAATGAGGTGGGGCAAAAAGACAAAACGTGGCTGATAAAAAATAAATTGTTTGAATTGAACTAGAGCTAAAACTGAATGGCCATACAAACTCACAGCAGTCCGCTGCTAATTCCAAACATCTTTAACCAATAATTCCTATCACATTGTTCATAGAGTTCATGCAAAGTTCACCACAGGCTCCAACTCATACTTAACCAGCAGGAACATAACTTAAGCCAAGTCTTGACTTTGATTAGAAGTAAAATCATTTCCACGTCAAAGGTTTTTATATACTCAAGTCATACTTGAGATCAAAATTGATTGCAAGTCCATTTTATAAATGAGGCTCGAGGGCTTTAAATCTGCTTTCGTTCACCCTTGAGGCTCAGTGTCAGCCAGCAAGGTTCAGGGCAGAAGTATCAGTGCTGTCAAGGAAGATGGAGCTACGGCAATCCCCTCATATTCTTTATTGATAATACATGTTCCATTGATGGATTGGTTTGTTTCAAGTTTGGGAGAAGAAACATACTGTGGTTAAAGTTTTAACAAATAAAAATCAGCCATATTTAATTAAAAAAGATGCAGCTTATGAAATATCAAACACATTTTATCAGTAGCTACTATAGTTCATCCACATATCTCAACTACCTGCTCTGGTGTTTAGAAATAACGAATATACAAATGAAAATCAATGCCTGTTTGAAGAGCTACAATCTTCTTAAATATTAAGCTGTTACATTTAAGTCAAATGATGTCAGTCATGTTTGTTTCGAGCGGCATAACGGTGTCATTGATCCCTGATGGTATTAAGAGATTAAAAGGTTCCCCTGTCCTCTCCGTGTTGTTGACAAGCGTCGTGACTCATTACGGCCATTAGCATTAAGCTGGCTCATCAATAAGCACTTGGCTGATCCATCAGTCTTCCTCAGATGTAGCCCAGGGGACCCCACCATAGGTCCACGCCAGCTCTGAGAGTGTCCTCATGGGCACCCTTGATCTGTCGGTCACCACGCACACACATACACACGCAAACACAGGCGCACACAAACGCTCACCTGCCCTGGTGTTTGCCTGACAGGGAGGATTCAAGTGTCACTTCGAGTCTCTCTTTTGTTCAAGTCCTTTGTTGATGCTGCTCTAAGTGTTGTGTCAGTGTAACCACCTCTGCTTGTCAGCATGTTAGCGTTTGTCAGTGCACTCTTGTTTGTCATTTTGTTTTCTGTTGACTTGATCACTGTGGCCTTGAATGTGTGTGTGTATGCGTATGTGTGTGTGTGCGCACATAAGAGATAGAAAATGCAGGGAGTTTCTGCAAGTTGCTGTTTTTTTTCTCCGTCAACTTTAGTATTGTCGTGTACTGAATCTTCATTTATGTATGCTATGTAGGTGTCAGTATGTGTGTGACTGTGAGTGTCTCGTATAGCAGTGTCAGTGTCAGTCAGTGCGAGACAGTGCAGTGTCAGTGTATGACAGCCAGCTGTAGTCTGATGTGATACTGTGCCACAGTGAATGACAATGTCTCAACTTAGAAACCAGTGCGGAGTCTTTCAGGGGGAGTGTGTAAGAGACTGAGCCAGAACAGACAAGTAAAAAGGATATATGTTGATGGGTGCTACAGTTCATCATGGAGGGCCTCTCCCTCTGCATGGTCCAGGGCTCCCATCAGCAGCAGGGCTCCAGTGGTGCTGTCTCGAACAAAGATGATGAAGGGGTGATCGGCATAGAACAGCTTGGGCTTTTCTATGTTCTCCTCCTCAAGGTCTGTGCCTCCTTTCCCAGCTTGGGCCGCCAGCTCCAGGGAGGCCCACTGGAGGACTGCACCCAGGTGGACTTTCCCCTTGCTCTTGTCTGACACGCCGGAAAAATCAGCCACCTTCTTGTCCCAGGGATCGCTCAAACCCAGAGCAGACAACTGTTTCTGGAATCAGAAAGCACAGAATGACGGGCTTTATGAACTGTCTTGAATTCAGTCCGCACAAAGCCTACCGGAATAGAGACGTCCTGCAAGTGTATGCGAACAAGCACCCGCCAGGACGCTGATCAATTATGCACACAAGGGGACCAAACAACAAGTAGATGGAAAAGCACATTTTAAAATTTCATGATGCCGTGACCTTCAGAATTGGTAGACATGCACTGCCCTTCCCCAATCTCACCACATGATTAACATAAACATAAACATACCTGCCGAAACAGTCAATCAGTAACTTTTCTGAGGGAGTTTTCACCATGTTTATTTACTTTCTATACCGAAAATTTGAGATGGGAAGGAGTGTGACAGTTGCCCTTGTTGTGAGCTGGCAGAACAAAGTAGGCGACAGGCAGAGAGGAGACGGAAGGAGGAAGCAGAGGATGAATAATTTAAGAGTGATGCCCCGTGACCTCAGCACCTCCTTTGTTTTGCCTCTGATATGAATTCCACAGAAAGTCGTCGTCATGACAGGTAGTTTATCCTCCCATGGCAGAGGGCCACTCACAGTGACAGGCTTCTCTAGGGGCCAGAGGAGAGCATGTGCGGGTGTGAGTGTGCAACAGTGTGGACGTGTGTGTGTGTGTGTGTGTGTGTGTGTGGATGCGAAGAAGGCCATGACTGGAAGAAAAGTTGCAGAAGACGACATGTGGCTGAATTTCATGCTTTCTAGCATTTTTTTAAACTTAAGCTGATTAAACTCTCTATTGGAAATCTTTTTTAACCAGCAGACAAGAGTGCAACATTATTTGGGTTGTTTGAAAATGTCCTGCAGGCGTTGACTTACTGGCTTTCTTTTCAAAACCACACAGGTATAGCTCTGCTCAGCTTGTTCAGCTCGTAAAACCACATGCTAATGGGCAATTTTATAATCTTTGTAGAATATCTGCTTTTCTACTTAAAGGTTGAGATGTGCATGCAAGAGGAAGTTGAATGAGATCATATCGGCTAATACCTAAACATGAAATACTCAGATGTATATACAGTTGTAAGCATCTGTCATTTCCTTTTCCAGTGTTGTCATGCAAAGCTCCCGCCTCAACACAGACACACATACCACCTCCTGCTCTAATGCACTTCTATTGTCCTCATCCATTATTCCTCCTCTCTTCCTCCACCAGCTACCACTACATCACTGTCTTCCTCTGCTGCTCTGCCACTTGCCTGGCATCCCCATCCCTCATCTACCCCGCATGCCTCTATTTTATCCCACTCTGTCTCCTAACTTAGTCTTTTTCCTTCCCGCCTCATCCTTCTCTTCTCTTTGACAGGCCGCCAGCTCGCTCACTCAACTTCTCGATCTCCACCGGCAAATGATTTCAAGGTTTTCCACTCCTTATCTAACGGGGAAACAGAAACAGGCTTAAGCTGGTGGATTCCTCAAACTGTTGAAGACAAATGTGCGTGAAAGAAGAAGCAGCTGGTTTCTGTGTCTCTCTGTGTTGCTCATGTCCATCCTTTCTCATTCTTTTCACCAGTACATTTTAAAACCTGGCTCACTTGCCCTATAGTTGTGCGGGTGCCACTATGAAGCATATAAATAGCACCAAGGAAACCCACATGACCTAGCTCTTTTCTCTGACTCTCTTACTCTGCTTGTCAAGGCAGAAGCACATGGTTAATTTTTTCAAGTGTTTAAAAATTAAGTGCCCCCACGGCTGCATGCCAGGAAAACAGGCCAGGGGTGACAGAGGAGCCCTTGGAGGCCTTGTGCACCACAGAGGTGTGGCACTGCATTATATGGGGAGTAAAAACCTCTGGGAGGTGCTCTTTGGCTGCCCTTTCTCTCTGAAGCACCACATGAATCTTAGATGGAACAGTACTGGGCGGACTGCTGATGCCTCTCACACAGTATCAACGAGCGATTTGTCTGCGAGTGAGAGCCACAGGCTTTGTCAGATGGTGGTTTCCTTTGTGCGTAAGTGTGTAGGGCTTACTTGGCCCACAGCGTTGCAGTCTACCCAGTCCTGAGGTAGCATCAACCCTCAGGCGTGCAGCACTCCGCATCACATTATTTCAGTTCGATGGGTGAACCCACTAAGTAGCTTGTTGGGTGTACTTGTGGGATTTTTAAGTGGATAGATTGTGGCAGCCGGGACATGTTACAGCTCCATCTGTGAGGGGTCACTGCAGCTGATGTTAAGTGACAGAGCAGCCTTAATAATAACAATGGGTAAGAAAGGGAGATAAGAAGAAAAACAGAGATTAAACAGAGATGAGTGCTAAACCGTGCTATTTTTGTATCAGCTGCTGCTTGCAAACCATGGGACTTCAACTGCGATAAATATTTTAAGATTATTAAAACCTATGATAGACTACACTTCACACAAAACAGCTACCTCAGCCAATATGCACTTTGTCTCAGCAGTCAAACAGGAGCACATGCTGATCACCTGATTAAACAGAACAACTGAAAGACGTTACTAGGTAACCTCCAAAATCCCATAACAAACCTTGTTTTGTGTGTACTTCTGAATATGTTTGAGTCACACTTTTCATATAATTGCTTTTTTTTTTGGTCTAATGGGACGTGTGTCTGTGAACTGCATATTGCATTTATTGTTTTTGGAAATGCAGCAGAGCAGAGACAAATTTCCCCAAAGGTGCAATTAAGAATATTCTATTCCCTTCTATCCGGGACCTGAATATTTGTGCTCCAGTACAAACTCGGGAATGAACATCAATCAAAAACAGTTTATCTTGTTAATTATTGTAGAAAAGGCCAAAATAAAACACACACACAAAATAAAACAAGGAAAAATCCTGAATTTAAATGAGACAGTTAATAAAGTGACAATGGCAACACGTTTTCAGAGAGAGCTGGAAAGACTGAACATTGTGAGAGTGAAAATGGACCAGACTAATAGCTCTGTAAATCTAGACCCAAAACCGAACCAACTGGATAATGAAATAATTCTCATGGTTCACTTCGTTGTTTTTCTTTAGGCTGCAACTCTATTATTTTCTTTATTGATTATGTTCTGAATTAAAAATTTGTTCTATAAAACATTAGAAAAAAGGAAACATAAAAATAAAATTTCCCAAAACTGAAAATGACATCTTTAATTTTTTTTTCTCTTTGACAAGTGACAGAAATTTCTGTCTATGATAATATATAGCAAATTTATTAGCATATCCTCCAAAATAAGAGACTGGAATAAGGGAATATTTGGTATTCTTCCTTCAAAAAAAGACTGAAACTAATACATTTCTCAAAGATATATTCCCCATTGGTAAGTTTTTTGTGACCAATTCTCCCACTATGTGAAGTCAATGGTAACAATTCCGGTTAAACATAAATATGTTAGTTGCCCAGTAGCTTGATGGCTTCATTGCATGTAACCTCTCTGGTGGGAACATCTGTTGAAGGTCAGTCCTTACTCTCTTGATCCTTGTATGCCACATCATGTCACTCATGTCCAGTAAAGGTGAATATACCCCTCCCCCAAGAAAAGTCTTAATTAATACATCAGCCGTTGACAGCAAATAATTCAAATTATAAAAAAAAACAAAACAAAAACAGAAGTTAGCATTTTACCTCCACACTGTCAACACCAACTTACCAAAACTGAAACAAACTAGGTCCCAGCTTGTCAACTCAATGGTGATGCCTACATCTTGATGACTACATCAGCCCAACAATCATAAGAAACTAAAGGCAAATACATCTTTACCTCCACTGCTTCTGCACAGTTTTTACCGCT
>JAPZDZ010000016.1:4570330-4583557 GCA_029783805.1 Acanthurus tennentii | reverse complement strand
TGAGCTGATGGTTTATTGGCTCTGGGAGGAAAGTCTGGCCTTTCTCCTATTTAGACAAATTCTCCACTTGTCCTGTCGCGTGTCTGACTGATCACAGCCACTTATCTAATACTGAGATACTTGACATGATGACAGACAGAGGTGTGCTACCAGTCAATTCAAAGAGTCCTATGTCGCATGTTTCCCTGCTCTGAATGGCTGCAGGAACTTTATGAGTTTGGAAGGAAAAAAAAGATGAACCAAAATAAAGAAGAAAGTAAAAATTAGACGAGATAATGGCAATAGATGATAGTTAGAGGATCACAAAGTTATTACAAAATTATCCTTAGAAGAACATGGATGTCTGTGCCAAATTTAACGTCAGCTCGAAAAAAAATCTTAAAATGTGTCAGTCTGGACTATTTACTGAACAATAGCCAAGCTTAAGACAGATGCTCAAAAATATGATTAAAACTGCTAAAACCTTCATAACGTTTCATGAATATTTTTTAAATAAGCACAATATATAACAGGTTGTGTTAAAAAATTAAGGAAACAGACAAATAACAAAAAAATCCAGCAGAGGCTAAAATTTATTAAGTATTTTTAACATTTATTCTCTGTCAGGGCTTTTTTCAGACTCTATTCCTCTATTATTATTGCTAGAGTTATTTGTTTCTGACTTGGAAAAGCTCCAAAGCCACAGAAGACATAATCCAACTGTTTTCACAGGCTGACTCGTTCTCCTTTTGTCAAGTAAACAGAACTTGCAAAAGTGGTGACGCTTTAAATTGCTTAATTTATTTGTTGTTGATTTATTCAAATAATTAATTGTCATATCCGCAAGTGCTGTTTTTTCCAAGAATCAGCCAGCCTCCATTGGATCCCAGACAATCATAATTCACAGCAAAAGAGCATGTGATTCTCCCTTCCAGGCATGCGAGTGCAAGTCACAGACATTTGTGCCGCTTCCTATAAGATCAGAGGGTGAAAGATGATCGCTCTGGAATTTAAAAACAACTGGCTCAAGTGTAGCTATCAAGAGGCAGCCTTGTTGTTGGAATGATGTCCCAATGATGGATCATTCTCTACAGTATGTGCACATACTTGTGTGTAAATGTTAAAAAGGGGCATCTTGCAGGAATTTAATGACCTCACCAACCTGCACAGCAGACTCAGTCGATGTCTGTGTGTGGCTGTGCAGGCCTGTGTCTAGACAAGAGGGCCTGCTTTGGGTTTTGCACTGCATTATCTTCTTTATAGGTCAGCACTGCAGCTGAGAGAACGCTTGAAACCTGAATCCATTAATATCCATCAGCAATAAACAATGAGACAATTGCACAGCTAAGAAATCCAATGGCTCACAGAGTTACCAATTCATAATGTAAACTTCAGGCACAAACCAGTGGAGAGTCAATAGGACCGACTGGCTCCCTCTCCTCCCTCATCAACTTCTGATTATAAGCAGTTGTGGTATTTCAGAAGCTATTATTAGAGGTTAAATATATGGGGACTTGTTGTTCTCTCTCGCCTTTCCCTTCCTCTTCTAGTTCCCCGAGTTGCTGTGTTATCTTCTGCCGAAGTTTCTCTCTACTATTTATCCCCCACATTCTTATTTTTCTTCTTCCCTCTCTAGTGTTTGTTTGTCTAAAACAGGAACAAAGCCTGAATTAATTAACTAGTGTGGACTAGAACTCCCAAGGTAGGCCTTTAACATCCCTCCACGGTGTCTGTCAATCTCTTTCGCTCTCTCAGCAGGCCACTCTCTCTTTACTTTTCTCAGTTTTTGCTCTTTACTTTTCTCCCATTTCTTTTACCCCAAATCTCTTTGTCCCCTTCCCACCCAGATATCTCTCCTTACACTGCTCTTTCTCCGCAGCCCTCTTTTCATTCTTTGCTTTAAGCGTCTCTCTACTATAAACATGTTCGACTAATTGCCCCTGACCTTCTCTTTCTTTGAACAGCCCAGGGAAGGAGGGACCACAAAGAGCTTTTTTTAATTCACCCCTTAAATAATTAACGAAAGGGAACAAAAGTGAAACAAACAAAAATGGGCAAGGGTGCAGATGCCTGTGCGGCGCCAAACGAAATTCCGGCACCATCTCTTAAACCATTACATTATCACACACTATGAATTGTCTTAGGACCCTGAAATCAAAGATAATTTTTTTTTTGTAAATGTAAAAAAAGTAGAAGCAGCACGTAAGAGCAAGAGGCAAACTACTGACCACTTTTAAATTATGAATCAAAATAAAGGAATCCAATTTTCTGTAATCTAATTTGTGCGCCGCAATCTGCTGTGTAATCTAATTTGTATATGTCCTCCATAAAATTAATGAACAGACCAACGAGGGTCGCTGCACAGAAAAACTAATTTTGTAAAGAAGTCAAAACATCAAACAAAGAAAATTAATTAAAATGCTTATCAATGTATAGTCTGTCAGTGAAAGTTATTTTCAAAAGGCTGTCTATCTAATGGCAACCTGTTTTCACTTTAGCAGCCTTGTCTTCTTTGCCACTAACATAAAGTCTACCTGCAGGAGGGAACAGAAGGAGTAGAGGCACTGTGAAGCAGATAAGAATTTGAACAGGAGACATGTGGGAAGAGGAGGAAGAGGAGACAGGGGTAGATTAGAGATGCGATAAACAACGACGGAAGCACACAAAACAGAGTGCCACAATAAGAACAAGTGAAACAGAGGGATATATTTAACACACCATCATCTATTGTGAAGACTGCGGGCAAAAATGAAATTGTACGTCAGCAGGCACACAAATGTTTGCTACGCTCTTGGAAAGAGAGAGATGATAGATTACATTCTTAAAAAGATACTGAAAAATAGGGAATAAGCTCTAAATGTGAGTCATGATGAACTCAAATCTGATCGTACAAATACCGACTCTTATTAAAAAGCCAGTTGAAAGTTAAATTTCTCTACTTTTCAACAGGCACAATGATGAAAAATCAACTTCAAATAAGGATTACATGGATATGTTTTTGGGATGCAACTGTTCAATCACAGATGGGGCTTCTAACTGACTGCATTCGTACCAAAACACTGACTAGTTTCCACCACTGCAGCCCGTCACAAAGAACAGCTCTGAGCCAAGCTGTACCGCCGCAGACTTGGAGCGCTCCAAGCACAGATGTTAGGCACGACACCGAGGGAGAAAGTCTGGACACTTGTTACTCAATTATTTAAGATGACACATCACCCCCCAATGGAAGATGAATAAGCTCTCAGTGATGGACCCCAGAATCATCCTTTATCTGCTGTGACCACCAGCTGGAGTCCATCGCATGCATGCACACAGAAACACACACAGTCATGCACACTGCACATGGGTGGGCATGCTGGCACACACAAGCTAGTAGGCAAACTGGCGTGTAGGCTCTCAGTGCCGTCTGAACACTGAAAATGTTACATGTGCATGCCATATAAATATTGTAAGACTTCTCATCCAATGCAGCAAACAACTTTAACTTGGAGATGTTGCATAATTGCAAACAGGGACAGCCTGGGACTAAAAAAATGGCCCTGGCAACTTTTTTTTCCTTCAACTTTTTCCCTACATGTAATCCTGTTCTCTGACTTCTGGGATTGGTGGCATGAGTCAGTCTAGCCTAGCTGATACGCTATGTTTCTACAGCCAACCAGCTATGCCATTGGATAGTCACCAACATGAAATATTCAGTTGTGGGGTCACAGCCAAGACTCTTTTGGACACAGTAACAAATGATGACATGTTTGCATATCATTTTACAACTATGACTTCTCATTACCAAACCAATGTCAAATTTTTCAAGATTTTGTGACCACAGAAGCTAGCCTGGTGATGTGACTGAAGACAAGCCAATTTTTTTTTAAATACTTCTGTATTTCTACCAACCTTTAAAGCGCAAGACATTGGCAAGTATCAGGGCTCCAGCCTTAGCTTGGATTTCAACTGCCAAAGGAGCTCCCTCCAGCCCACCAAGCCCAGTTTTGACCCAGCCATGGAGCTGCTTCAGGTCAGCCTTGGAGTCTCCTTTACCCAACGGCTGATGCTGCAGCCTGAACCTGTCCTGGCTTTCCTTCACAAACGCCTTGCTGACTGGGGGAGCTTGCTTGGAAAACAGGGCTGAGGATGCATGCAGGTGAAAGCTTGTCCCATTGGCTACAGTAAAGCTCTTCAAAGCCCCAGACAGAAGCTCCGCAGCATGGGCTCCGTCCTTGGCAGGCGATGGGGTCTTGAACAGGTCTTGGAGCTGGCTGGCAGTGGTGCCTGCTGATCCTCCACCCAGTCCTCTGAGAGAAGAGGCCAGCAGCAGAGGGGAGAAGAGGGTGTTTACTGAGCTTGGGTCAAAGCGGAGGGCCTGGTACAGGCGTAAACCCAGAGCCCAGCTGGGGTCACCCAGAGGAGAAGGTGGGCGAGGCGGAGGGCTGGCTGGGGTCGCGGGGCTCTTCTTTGATGAAGTGGCAGTGCTGCCCTGTACCAGGAGAACTGGCAAAAAAATGAGGATATGCACAACAAGCCAGGGTAGCATGGCAGATCTAGAGAAAAGCACAAAAAAAGGAAGCCAGTTTTTAAAAAAAAAAGTGTATCACAATTTCAGGAATTAAGAGAAAGCATTCCCCCTCTAATAATACAAGAAATAATACTTTACAATACACATATTTTTAACGGTGTAATTCTGTTCAGGCTGTTATTGCACTGTTCATATTTGAGAAAATGCAATATAAACACAGCCTAAGGGATCCCTATTTGCAGCAAACTCCTACTTGTGCAAACAGCAGCCCCTGCTCCTGCAGAGCCACAGCAGTGAACTTGATTTTGTCAATTCCTCCCGATTTGACAACACGCTTATTATCTCACCCGCTGCGCCAAAAAAACAGTGTGTGACAATAAACTTTGATGACGTTACAAAAGAAAGCATTTTAGTTTGGGATTGAACGGGTAAGACAAAAAAGGAGGAGATAAAATACGCGTTTTTCTCTCCTGCTTACAAGGAAAAAAAAGCCAAAACGACTTATTTATTTAGCCGAGCCACCGGCGACGGAAAACATCTGCAGTCTAGTTCAGCCTACTTTTATGATATTTCGAGAGACTCTTGGTGAAAAGGGAAGAAGGAAAGGTGTATTTATTCAACTTTACCGTTATTTATTTCAAGTTTTTCCTTGTCCTCCGCTGCTGTCCTCTTAGCTATGTGCTCCAGAGGAAGTGGGGCTGGGACTGGACTCAGACGTGGCAGCTCACAGAGGAAGTTTACCGTCTCACCTCCACTTCATCCCCGGTTAGCTTGTTGCTTCCCCCGAAACTTCTGGTCGAACCGACGAACCCACGCGCTGTGAAGTGACTCACATGTAGCTTCTGGTTCTATGATGTCAATTTGGTATGTTTGAGGCTTCGTTAATAGTTGGACAAAACGGTATTAGGAGAATTTACCTAACAAATATAACTCCAAATACCCATGTAACCTCGTTGAAATGTAGTTTTTACGGATATAAAAAATGGAAGGAACATACATAAAGTACATACATACATACATATAGAGACATAAAACTCTTTGTTCAAAGCAGAGGTTAAAACATGATGTAACCCCGTTTTACTGCAGTTATTCTAACGTTACAAATCAAGACTAAATATACAGCTTCGTGCACAAAAATGAATTTAACTTCGGTCTGGTCGCTTTGAAGTCAGTTGTGTTATCTGTATCCAACTGGTTTAAGCAGGCATAATACATTTATGCTTAACAAAACCATAATTAAATATCAAAAAAGTCCCTGTGGAGTTTTATTATAGGTTGGCTCTTCCTGAGGTGTTTGGCAGAGGTTATGTACGAGTAATACTGTGTCTGGTAAAGGTTTTAAAACGAACAAAAATCCGCCAGTTGCAGCAAATGAGGCGTTTCTCTATACATTCAAAAGAGAGCTTTGTGGGTTTGCACAGATAATCAACCCTCTTGTTCTTGGCTCACTTGGGGTTGTAGTTCCCCAAGTCATTCAAGCGGGGTCGCTAATGGTCTTCTCATCGTCACAGGCTAGTGACCCTGTGAGAGCCTGCAGCATGTGTGCCAGGGCCTCCCAAACTTGACATCCAGCCCTCCCAGTGGATGCGATATGAGCCACTGAGCCAGCAGGAAGAAGAGGTTTGGTGTAGGCAAATAACATCTGAGGAGTTTTTCTCATCAGTTCCTAATTAGTGTTAAATATGTCTGCATTTTAAAGGGTTTGGGCAATGACACCTATGGTAAAAAAAAAAAAAAAAAAAAAATTGATTCTTTCGTTTTTACTGCTAGTTAATGAAAGGAAATTTGCAGGAGACCTCAACCCGCCCACCCACACACACACTCCACCTCATTTTGCAGTAGCTGCATTAATGTAGTCCACTGTCAAGGAAAAAAGTAGGGCAGACCATGCAAGTCTGTGTTATGTCTGACCCTTCCAAACGTCCCCATTCCGTATTCTCCTCATTTCCCTTTTTTCCCTTCCTAAATTGTACCTGCCTTCTCCCCCTTAAGCAGAAAGAGGAGCTGAGAGCAGATAACTTGTGACACATGGCATCAAGATGGGGATTATTGCCCAAATTGAAGGATGAAGAATGGTCATATAGGGTCCTAATCAATAAATGTAGAGATAGACTAAGGAGGCTAGAAGAAGGATCAGAGAGGGATATGGAGGAAGATAACTGCTCGAGACCACCAATGCTCAGCAATCAGGCCGAACATGACAGCTTGTAGACCCAACCAATTATTTACCACAGCCAAATCAATAGAGCTCTCTCCGAAAGATAACCATCAGCAGCACTATCTGGAACACATTCACAGCAGAAAGCACAAACACACACTGAGCACTCTGCTCGCTGCCACTCTCATTCTCTGTCTCTTGGATACACACACACACACACACATACACACACACACACACAACTACACACATTTCCCTCGCAGACACTTAGTTATCACACTTCCTTGGGAAAAAAAAAGGCAGAAATCATTGAATTATGGACATTTACACTGAAAAGAGAAACATTTAAACAGCGTATGTCAAACCACGCCGTCAGCAACATGAAATTGCATCACAGGGACACTTAAAAGAAACACGCTTGCACACACGCGTTTGTTAATGATGTTGAGCTGCACCGACAGGCTGTGTATCCGTGTTGGTGGAGATGAATCGATGTGTGCAACCTCAGAGGTCTTAACCCTCACCAGAGGAGTCACTGCCCCCTCCTGGGACCCCCCAACGCACATCACAGTCAGTGTCTTCTGTAATGAGCAGCGACACACATTACAGTGCAGAAGATTCAAAAAAAAAGGCATGGCTTGTGCTGCGGTTAAATGAGTCCTCAGGGGAACTGTTTGGGATCCTGAGAAGCCCCTCAGTCAGCGGATTCTGTATAAAGGGCTGTACTTAAACCTCAATGCACCTCCACATCTTACTCAACCTGCACCTGCCCTGTCCGCCCTCGCCTCTCAGCACCTCGTTCAAGCATCAAGCCCTGATTCAGTTTCCCAGCTCCAGATGTCATTGTCTTAGGCAGTAAAAGTTGTATTTCACCCCACATGTTACACGTTTATGCGGCTGTTAGCCATTGTTCTTGGCTGTTGTCGAGGTTAAACGCCCGTGGCTCAAGGGCTCGGCAAGAGAATCAACACCTCACAATGAAAGCCGTTATGGTCACTGCCAACTGGCCTTGAGCTATATCCCTCATGCCCTGTTCCTGCTCTCATATGCTCTCTGTTTCTCTTTAACACACATTCAACGTTTTACACATATTGCAACATTTATGTAATTCTCCATTCTCTCCCCCTTTGCTCTTTTCAGAATGAGATATTTCACGTCACACTACATTAGCTCAGCTTCCTCAGACTCCTTTTCACTCCATAACTTCCTCTTTTCTTTTCTTCCTTTTTTTTTTTTTACCCATCCCTTCACGTCGCTGTGCCTGAGGTTTTAGCAGTTCCCTCTTTTATTCCACCTACCAATGTGGGCTCCACACACACACACATACACGGGTACAGTGTCTTTTTCCTTCTCTTTCTAACCCTGGAAAAGAGGTGACATTTCTTAGACAGGACATGAAGCAGATGGAGCACCTTTACCATGAAACCTACCTAAAACAAAAACTCTAACTTTTCTTTTATGTAAATGTGCCCTCCTACAGCGTTCTTTCCTCTCCCAGCTCCTCTTACCCACTGTCAACCCATTTCCTCTCTGCTTCTCACCTCCTCTCATTCTCACACTCCTACTCTTTTCCCATCTCTCCTCTGCTCCTTCTCCCTTTCCAGAAACGTCCAAATCTCTTTCCGTCCCAGCACATCTCACAGATTTTGGAGCCTGTACAGAACAAACAGCGTGTAACATGTGAGCCCCCTGTTCTCCTCAGTTCTGGTCTGCCTGTCTGTCATCAGCTCTGGCCCGTTTCAGCCAGCAGAACGCTGGGTGAAACTCTGTCTGGATGGGTCCGCAGGGTCCTGTTGGTTTACATCAAGTTCCCTTGTGGGTTTTTTTTTTTGTATTTGGGACTCTTACTTAATGTCTGGCCAAGCTGCTAAGCTGCAACCATTATTTTTACTAAAGCGCAACCCAAACACAGACTCTATCCTTACTGGGACTTTTGTGCCAAACCTTGACCATAAATAAAGGAAACACAAAAAAAGGTCACCAGGACCATGAGTTTTGCAGATTTTATTATCAGTAGCTTTTAATCTTTGAGACTTAAGATTTATATTTTATTTTACTGAATTAAAAAGCAAACAAACAAGGAAAGACCGATCAATGGAGGCAAACAAATGAAGACAAATTAAAAAGGACAGTAAACAGCGTTAACAGTGCAAACAAGACGACAGCTATAGTGATGCTCAGTTCTACTTTACTGAAGATCTAAAAATACACAGTTTGGATGGGAGTTGGGGAGTGGGAGATGAGTGTGTCCCCAAACTGGGATGTTCTCCCCCACTTTGAATCTAGGGCAAAACTTTGTAAAGCAACGGGAGGTATGGCTGGACAGATGGGGAGAAGGGAATGTGTGCATTTGATCGATGCAGAGAGGAGAGAGGGGGCAGCGGCGGAAAGGTGAGGAGGGTCAGTGGCAGTTGGGGTCGGGGTGAACATGTTGAACAGAGTCAAAATCACAGACACATCTGCTGTTCATCTCAAATGTTCCCAATAAACTTGTCATGTTTCCAGCAGCCCTGCAGCAGCGAAAGTGTACTAAGCTGTCAAGAAAGCGAGGCGGTTTGTGTTTGATTTTTTTTTAATATGTGTATCTGTTGAGGAAATACATAGGTGGCCTCTAACCATTTTATTTATTAGACGCTTCTATAAATTAACCAAACTCGTGCAATGCGGAGAAGCACACAAGCAGGCGTACACATCTCTGCAGGCACACACACACACATCCACACGGCAAGAAAGGCAAATAAGTGGCTTTTAATGTGCTCAGTGAGTCAGGCAGAAAAGCAAATGCCAAGCACCCACAAGAGTGCACAGCTGCTTCAAGCAAGTGTTGACAACTATCTTTATAGGAATTAAATATTGCTCTTAACTCCACCCCGAGTAACCGCCACACACCTGTGACTCAGATCACTCAGGCTCAGACTGCGTGACATTAAATCAACATGCTCGCTTTTTGACGCATCGCACTGAACACACAAACTCAGACATGGTGTTCCTAACACGCAACCACACGCACGTACAAACACACACAAGACTGTGAGGGATACGGACACACACTTTTAAGAGACAGATATGCTGACACCCTCAACCACTCACACACTCTCTCTCTCTCTCTCACACACACACACACGCACACAAACAACTTATATCCTCTGGCTGTGAGTTTGCCAGCAGCCAGCTGGTACTGTCATGTCTGATAGGCTGGAACAGAGACAGAGACGGAAAGGAGGCCGGGAGAGGGAAGAAGGAAGGAGGGAGGCAAGCTGGGAAAAATGTCTACAGCAGAATGCATTAGTGAGATTGGGAAAACTGTATCAAACCCTGGCAACCCATTACACTGTCTCATTTGGATCCATAGGGAGCCCCCCCCATCCCTCATCCCAGCCCTCTACACTACAGGACATCATGTTTGTCTGCCACCCTCCTCTTTTCGTTAGTGACCTCCTGCTTTTTGCTTTGTTTCTCTAATCTCAAGTTTGAATATCTCGTATCATTTGAGGTAAACTAATAAGATCGTGACAGTGATGAATGATTCATTGACACATTGTATAAGCGAGAACTTGTGTTTTTGTGCCAGTTCGTCTGACTGTGTGTAAACTTGTTGTTTTTAATAAAAGGCAAATGAAGGTTTTTCCTGCCCTGCAAGACAAAACAACCATAATTAAAATGTTGTTGATCAAGACAAATCACTCAGTAATTATTCTACAATGTAATTTCTGCTTTTCAAAAAATAAGCACACACTTCAAACAGCTAACAAAAGCTCAAGACAAAGCAGAATAATTATTCAAGAATGTTGCAACGTGGAGAATTTTGTCTCCAAACCAAAAAACTCCTACTTTGTAATATAGAAAATATAAATTGGTAGGTAGGGAGAATTTATGGCCAAGAGAGGCTGATAAAGGTTATAGATTTCATAATGCAAAACTCCCTGTCCACTGAAAACAAATGATCCCAATTGCAATTCAGCATCTAGTGTGCGAGCTTCTCAAACTGCCTTGTTGACATTTTTTTTCAGTTTTAAGAATACATGGACATATTGATTTTGTATTGGAAGAGACCTCATAGGTTTCACTCTGTTGAGATGTGTACACGTTAATACTGTTATACCAAAAGTGCCTTGCAAGCTTCCTCTATTTTTTTCATTTTCTAGATCATTAAGTCTCAGAGACAGATGCCAGGGGAAATGATGCTGTGTCTGATGAAGAAAGTGAAAAAACCTCATGAGGAAAAATTGATAAAGGTTACCTGCTTCTTTTTGATGAATCTGGATACAGTTTTTTAAATTCTGCCCTTTTTTTCTCAGAAACAAACAATGTGGGTATGATAGAAAACTGGTGATCTAAAAAACAGCTCAGGTATGTTAAGTCTTTAATAACAAAATAAAGGCGTGGGAGGCTGCACTTATCCAAGCTAAATGCTAATGTCTGCACACTAACATGATTACAATAACAATGTTAGCATGCTGATATTAAGTAGGTATATTTACCATATTCACCATCTTAGTTTAACATTGGAATTAGCATGCTAACATTAACTATTTAACCCTAAATAAAAGTACAGCTAAGGTTATAGGAACGTTGTTAGTTTTGCAGGTATTTGGACATCAATAATGACCTGATGATGGTTCTTTATGTAAATAGTATTAATAAGTTATTACAAATGATACAGAGGGAAACATGATGGGCTAAACCAGAATCCAATGGCAATCGGTCCTGTAGTAGAGATACTTTAGTTTTGACCTGAGTGAAAAATGGCGGACCGACTGACAGACACACACCTGAGACTCAGATCACTCAGAGCTGACATTGCAATCTTAAAGTAAATCAATACTGTATAAAGTGAATTTCTTGTTTACCTTTCTCTCATAAATTGCTTAGTTGGCATGGGTCTAATTAACAGGTCAGTCTTTTGACCAAAAAATCAAACAGCTTGTGAGTGAAAAAGTAAGAAAAATTATAAAGAAATCAAAAAGTAGAGAACTATATTTCATATTTATCTCACTATTCAAGTATATAAGTATGTTAATTAGGTTTTTCATAACTGTGAAGAAAGCTTATCTGGGTCATTGTAAGCAGGTTATGATGTTTACATGCATCAACCAAAAAACACAAGTCTATCAAAATGAGCGATGCATCCAGAATTAAAAGTAGTCGGGCTGCATATGAATGTCCTCAGCAAAAGTTTTAAAGTTTTATTACAAAAAGAGAACTTATGGCTGCCCTTTAATTATAATAAAACTTTATTGCAAAAACTTATTATAGCTGATGGTTAAATTATATTGCTGAACTTTTACTGATCCCTCATACAGACGGAATATTCATATGCTCAAAAGCCATTGTTATTTTACTGTAACATTAAGAATAGCAATATAGCACACATAATGGCAGAATGCTGGGACATTTGAACAGGATATTGTGAAGTCCTCATAATCACAGCCAGGTAAAGATCCAAAATATTAACATCTATAAAGAGTAAAATGGAACCACCATCACCTGTCCCCATGTTTTATTCACATCCTCTCTCCATGCATTACCATACATATTTATAGAGATAACTACATTTACATGTACATGGACACCCTTGAGCATGTACACACACACATGCACTCAGAAGTTCAGCCTATCCCCGAAGGCTGAAGCTGTCATTCGAGTCCTTCACAGCGGTTACTGTACACTTGTATCCAAAGGAGCACACACAGAGAACCATTGTGTATGTGTGTGTGTGTGCGATTCAGGCTGACTGATAGATGATGGCTGCAGGGCAGGTGGGCACTGAGTCATCTGCGGGTGTTAGGAGGTGGATGGATGGAAGGAAAATGGGTGGAAAATTTGGGGCAGGGAGAGGTGGAAGAGATGAAGTTAGGTAGCCTGTCGGTCAGGCTGCCACTCAGCCTCATGGGAAACCGGTTACACCACCGCTTAAGGGCACACTGATGGAGGGAGGAAACTGAAATAATGTGAGAAAGGGAAGCAAGGCAGAGGGGGGAAGGGTAAAAGGTCAAACTTTGGGCTGAAGGAGGGGATTTGATTAACTAAGAGATGCAAATATATCGTGTCCCTGCCTCATTAGTCCCCCTGCCAAGGAAAAGTGGAAAGTGTGGTAGACACAGGGGAATCACAGAAACACACATAAAGATACACCTTAAAAACAGGGGAATTCTGGTAAGCGACAGGCAAAATGAAGAGGGAGCAGATAAGTAATGGCCCAGGAATGAAAGACGAGCTGAGTGGCATGCACAGGCAGAAAAATAAACAAATAAAAGAAGGGGAAAAGAATGAGGGGTGTAATATATCACCATGGCTCTACTACCAAATCAACAGGTGATGTCATCCGGTTGAATGAAACACCGTCACACTGGGTTTGGGAACATGGAGAAGAGAGGGGGGGTGTAACTGCAACCTTGTAAAAGAGAGAAAAAAAATCTTCCTTTCCCATTCCCATTATCCCATCATCTCTCCAGTTAGTATCATGGCCTCTCTCTCTCTCTCTCTCTCTCCCTCTGTCCCTCTCCCCCACACCCCCAACTCCCCAAAGCCGCTCTGCTATTCACTCCGGCGGGGCTTAATATGGAGGGATTTTGCCCTC
>JAPZDZ010000016.1:4513966-4525209 GCA_029783805.1 Acanthurus tennentii | reverse complement strand
TGAATGTACCTTTAAATATATATCTTTATTTCTAATAGCCATTAATCTTATTATACAAATGGTATTTCTTTTGTACCTATGTTGTATGTTGTGTAATATGTTTGTGTAATCTCTTCTAATGATATTTAACCTTTTTTGTTGATTTTTGATTTGCCTGACGTTAAAATCAGGGTCTTGTAATAAATGTTGCGACTATATAGGTGAGACCACAACTTTGTTGATTGTTTGTTTGAGTTTTGAAGCCCTGATAACAGTGGTCAAAGCATGTGGCTTTTTTAATGATTAACCACAAATAAAGGCTTTCTTATATTTTCTTCCTCTCTCCAAAATTGTTGCTTTCTCTCATTTTTTGAACGCCTGGATTCGCTTCTTGTATGAAGCACTCTTTTTATCCCTGTTTTTCAAGAGCAACCAATATGTCTGATAAATGTTAGATTTTTGGTGAAACAACCACTACAACCACAACAAATTTTCTCAAGCCAAGGTGTAACTTTTAAAAAGTCGTAAGACATTGTGGAACACACAACTTATGATGGAAAGAACCATTTACATTTTTTTGCTTGTTTATTTCCAGTTATTTTAACAAAAAGCCAAACTGCACGGCCTTATATATATTAGTTTTAGTTATGTTCCATGCTGTTCGATAGTATTAGGTTTACGCACATTTTCTATTTTCCTATTTTGTTTTTTTGCTTAAGTTTGATGCAATTCAGTTTTGTTCAGAGACAATAAGTATGCATTCTTATACTGTATCTGAAACATAAATGGGATATCCAAAAAGATCCTCTCTTCCTCCAAAAACGCTTTTCACAGAAGTCACTAAAACAACTCTGAGCAGAAACTCGCAGTGAATGCTGAAAATAAATTACCTTAAAGGAACAGAGAAACTTGGCCATGAATAATATAGCCGCCACTCAGAGCGCGCAGGCAGATTATAAGCCTATGATTGACAAGGACGCCTCTCAGTGGGGTTATTAGCTTAAAAGACCATACTGGCAGTTTTGTACATTTTATTCCATTAACTACAAATCACATATACTTCACATCAGTGCTGACCATTTTCTAATGCACGCTGTAAGTCTGAAGATTGATTTTCCACCTCTCTTCTAATGCAGTTGTTAGCAAGTCTGCTTTCATAATTCTTCCCCGTTGGTGCCTTCAGGAAAATGTTGACACTGGAAATTTGAGTGCAGGCTAACATTTAGCAAGACAGAGATATCTCCATTCAAGTCTTTTACCTGCTGTTCATTCTATGATTTTAGGGATTTCTCGCCACAGAGCATGTGAATAAAAAAAATTTCAGACTGTCAATCTTAATGGCATAGCTAACAAAATCACTGGGATGCGTCTTAGTTATAGTTCAGTCAATTAGGATTTTTTTTGTTTAAATCAACTAATCTGCGGATTGTTTTCTCAGGTAATCAATTCATTGTTTGGCAACAAAATGCCAGGAAATACTGGCATTCTCATTCTAATTTCCCAGGGTCCTAGCTGATGACCTTTTTTTGTCTGTACATTCCAAAACCAAGAGGAACTCAGTTCACATTTTCACAAAAGAGATTATTTGACTACCAATTTAACTGCATTTTTTTTTTAAATTAACTGACTGATTCATTAATTGACTTATTGTAGCACACTTACAGTGGAGCTTATGAAAGTTGTTTACTGAGACTTGTACAATTAAAGTCTCTTTGCGAGACATTTGTTGTTGAGGTAATGCAATGGCAGTTTCACTGGTCTCGTGTCAGAACAGGCATGAGAAAGCCATGAGGGGAGTCTTATAAGATGGCAGCAGGTAACATGTCTGTAACAATCTTAGCATGGTGCAATGGATGTCCTCAGATTAATGTGAAGGCTTCAGCAGCATCAAGGTTAACCTCGATGAAAGGAAGTCAGTTTAAACACATATGACTAGATGACAAATAATCACTTTACTAGACAGAGGAAGTCAGCAATATTGTGTCTTACAGGTCTGAAGAGGTTAAGAAAGAGATTCTTGAGAGAAAATGATGCAATACAGCAGTGGAAACTGCTGCTGTACAGGCATGTGAGTGCTGCTACCTGAGCTTGTGACTGTGATTGTTAATGTCCAGTTTATGATTTCTGCACTTAAATGTGTTTTAATTGTGCTGGAGTTGCTTAAGAAAAGTGTATCACACCCTGTGAGCTGTCAAGATGGTCTCTAATCTCCCTCTGTAATCTGTACAGAGGTTTGGACTTTTCTATGCAAAACAGGCTTTCTGCACCACTCACATCCCAACGTGACACCTCGGCCTGTTTGGATTGGCTAAAATCGGCCTGAATGGCGTCATTGATCGGGTGGGAAGATGGATGGTGGTCAGACAGCCATTAAACGTGACCCCCCTCTCCTCCCCGGCCTGTGTCAGAGTCAGAGCGCATGGTAAATCACAGACTGCGCTGAAGGCAGCATAGATCACAGCTAACAACGCTGCATCAACAAGTAGACAAGCACGGAATAAATACCAGAGGAGACAGAGAGCAACTTCAATAAACATGTTTTTCATTTTTGATTTCTCACTGCAGAAATGTCAGTTTCGAAAAGGTCATCTAATGTTTGGATAAAGCTGGTGTTACTTTCTTTCCAGGTTTCCTGCTCACTGCTCTTAAGAGTTTTACTTGAATCAAATTAACATATCTCAAAATACATTTTTTAGATGAAGTAATTCAACAGAAATGTACATTTCTTTCCTGTTTCTTATATTACAGTGCATTCTGTTAGCACTGGGATTCTGTCATCTCCCTGCAGACTGACTGACAAATCCCATTTTGAACATTTTGCTATGTATTCCCTAAAACTTAATACAGCTGTGTGAAACATTTCTGTCCATCATAATAAAATATTACTCAGAGAAAACATCCCTGGGGTTGTCAAATATGACAAAATGTAGTCAAAATCAATACCGCTTATGCTCCATCATGTTTCGTCTATCTAAAATAAAAAAATATATATAATCAAATTATATTGTAAAGCGACGACTTTTAAACCTAACTGATTGAATTAAATCCCTTTTAGTTCATTCAACAGCAACATGGGAGCCAGACTGTAAGAGTCTCTTCCTCACACAAGCCAAAGCTACTCATATGAGACAATGGCATCAAATGCTGCCACTCATCCATGATGCTATTGAGAAAGCCTTAGAGAGCGGAAAAGGAATATTTAACGGAGTGTTTCTTTTTTGTTTAAGCAGAGTAGGTTTCCATTCCGTTCTCTTGGAAGGCAATAAAAACAAACTGTGGATGTTAGTGGGCGGGGGAGCCCCATCAATTTATCTTGTTTATGGAAGCGACAGGAGACCGCTCAGCTATTGTGTCTGCCTCTCTGCCACAATTGGTACAATGCTCAGGACAAGGATTTAACCAGCTCCATCTGCCTCCTCCAGCACTCCACTCCGTCTCACTCTTCAACTCCCCATCTGAATCATTTCTGCAATCCTGCATGTGCATAAGCGTTTGCTGTATGTTTATGCCTTTCTGCTCTCACTTTCCTTTTTTTTCTTCCCCATCCATCCTCTTCTCTGTATCCATTTCTTTTTGTCTTACTCAGACTCTATCCTGTCCTCCTCCATCCCTTGTTCCTCCTACTTCATTGACTCTGGTGGCCCCATCATTGACTTCGCTGACCCTCTGACAGTCCTAACTTGACATTCAGACATCGTGTTCATCTTCTGTTTGTCTCTGTCAACACAGCCAGGGGTATTTGATCCATGTACAGACTGTCAATAGGCAACACAGCGCGACGTGTCCACCTCTGCAGATGTGCTCTGGAAGACATCTATACTTTAAACCAGCAACTAACTAAAGCCTCTTCCATGCAGCTGTGAGCTTCTGCCCTTTGCTTTCTATGTCAGCAGCCCAGCTTTGTTCAGCTACTGTACAAGCTGAAGCTATGGTTTGTCTGTACTGGGGTTTTAATGGTGCAATAGCTAGTAGGATTTCAAAAATACAGATATGAATCATAGCTGTGCTTCGTGTCAACTTCTGAGGCCCAACATATGGTGGAGGCAAAACCTAACAGAATACTGCATTGTATCATAACGTGATTCAACAGACCTATGAGTTTATTATCATCGTGTTACTCTGTTTTTGTTCTACAAAATTCTCTTGAACAAATTAATAATATGAACAAGTTGAAAATTAAAAAATGAACAAAGTTACACATTAAATTGGCATTATGTAATGCACTTTTAATAATCTTTGAAAATGTGCATACATACTCCTGTAATACAGTGCTATGAAACAGACTCTGGAAAAAAAAAACAAAAAAACTTTCAAATGAAAGCTAACAAATTATTTGACTACATTCCAGTAATTGAGTTAACTGCAGTCTTCCCATGGCAGTTATTTGCAGACACACTCTCTTAGTATCATGATAACATCTAAGAGTTGAAGTATGTTCACACTTGAAATCTTACACAGCGGAGGAGACATGATCTACATGCATGGCATTCTTTATCCGTCTTGCTGGATTCTTTCCTGCTCTTGACTTGCCTGGCTGCTGCCGTGCACCCAGAAGAAGAATGAGAGACACCACTGACTCAGACTCTCCATTTACACCAGACTCCACGTTACACTATTGATTGACATCATCAGTGACTAAAGTACCACAGCCGGAGTGTTGAATAGCAAAGGTAACAGGTTGCAACACGTGTGACGCTCTTGGCTTTCACCTTTTGCCAACATATCCACAGGGGATCCCGGGTTCTGGTTAAATGCTGTGTTCGAGTAGTGACTATTGAGAAAGACAGACAGTTAGTCATGGCACTGGGACAGGCAGCCAGGCTAATGCTTCAATCTTGTTTTTATTAATTGAATAGCTGACAAAAAGGCCAACCCTATTGCCAAGCATTCATCTGCTTTCCCAGATTACTTTCATCATTCTATAAACACTTTAACACACACAGATTTAATCATGAACTTCTCAAAAATGTTCCTGTTACTGCACAGTAATGTGCATGTAGCAGGTGCAAGCAATAACTTTTGCCAGTTAGTATTCCAAGTTAATCCAAGTTGATTATCATCAGCTCCTCAATAACACATATTTTTGTGACCAAAGGTACTTGTGTCTGAGTCTGTTTGTATCTCTGGTCACAAGCCCAATCTGGTTAAAACTTTATATTTAGGATTATCACCAGTGATGAGAGTTGTGTCTGCAGCTACGGCCCAAAGACCATCAGTGAAGACCCAAGCAGGAGGGCTTTATGCTGTGAAAAGGTGAAATAAGTACGGATCAATTAGGAGGTGCATGTGTAGACGTGGTATTGTCCATAGTACTAAAGCAGAGCAAAGGGGATCAATAAACAGAGACATCCAGATTGAACACGTCACTTAGTTATTTAGCCTGTTTTCTTTTTGAAGTTGTAAAAAATGAACCTTCCTCCCTAATTCACTTTTCCTCCATTGTAGCACTCTGCAGACAGAGAGGAAAGGCAAGAAAAAAGAAGCAAGAGTGAAGGAGAGGGAGAGAGAGAGACACAGAACTGCCTGCAAACAGTAAACAGCTGTTAACACACCTCCCCCTGCAGATTTTAAGGGAATATTATGAATGCTCTAATTAACGTTAATAAGTGAGGCTTATATTTAAATTTTATTTAGGTTTAAAAGCAAGTATCTAGGCGTTTTCCAGGCTCTTAATTTTTATATGCACGCTGTGACTTTCTCTCTCACTGACCAGCTGGAACAACACTTTCTTGGTTATGAGACCTTATGATTTAAAAATTAAGCGCTCGATATACCTGATATTCACAACTCTCTGAACCACCGCGGCATGGCAAGAGCTCATAAGAACCCTGAAGCTTTAAAAAAAAAAGTTAAAAGCTGATGTCAGTGAGTTATTTAGGCCAAGATTCATTACAAACAGTACAGACAGCAGCCAAAAACTAAAGCACCTTTTTTTCCCATTCAACATTAGTTCAGCCTGTCAGATTTATATTCATTCCAAATTAAAATATTTGCCAGAAAACACTGCTGTGTCAACAGTGACAGTAAACAGCTCAACAGAAAAGCAAAACATCACATGACATAATAACAATTCTTATTACTATCATAATTATTCAAACTGAAAAAATTGTTTCAACATAGTAAACGCTAAAGCTCAGGTGGTGTTTCTACCTCCTGAGCTGTACTTCCAAGCTGGAGCTCATACTGGATCTGCTTTCTATTCCATACCATAAAATACAGCCTGATAAACGTGCCGATTTGCTGACTGACACGGCTGATCAGCAGCAAGACAAGGAGACATTTCTTCCAAACAGCCATGAGAGCTACAGGTAAATACACCTGAGATAACAACCTCCATCTCTCCCTCCTTTCTTTCTTTATTGCCACCCACTCTACCTCCTCCTTTCTCCCATCTCTGCCTCGGTGTCGCCGTACCCCCTCACCTCCCTGTGTGTTGTCGTGGCAACGCCGTGGCTGCCCCATTATAATGTCTGCGTGTTTGTAAGTGGAGTTGCTGCTCTGCCGCTGTTGGTTTCTCCTTTTTTCTCTCTTTGTCCCTTTGAAATAGAGAATAAAAAAACGGGGGGCCGACAGACAGGGAAGAGGAGGAGGAGGAGGAGAAGCAGAGGAGAAGGAGGTAAGGGAGGTAGGTTTGTCGGAGAGAGGGGGTGGGGTAGGGTGGGGGGGGTAATGCAGGAGCTCCAGCAATCATTTAGCACTTCCCTCTCTTGCTTTTATCTGTCCTTAGAGCTGCTTTCTACATTTCCTTTTGTCTCAGAGGTTGGAGGCTGCTCGCCGCTCCTGTAAAAGTGGCTGTGAGAGAGAGAGCAGCCGTGAAGTTTATTAGGTTGATCACACACACACACACGCACACACACACACACACACACACTTCATCTCTCTTGTACATATTTCCTTTTCTCTTTCTCTTTCAAGTACAGGAACATACTTTGAAACACACAAACACACTCACCATTACAGAGAAAAAGAGTGTATGGAGCTATTAGACGGATTGATGAGGACGCCTGTATCAAAGGGAATCTACAATGAGAACAAACATACAGAGCAGATGAAACACCTCCTTTGTGTTTGGCTCCAGAATCACAACACCTTCTAATGAGGAGGTGCATGGGAAGGTGTTTGCACATACATGTGTGTGATTAGTGGATTTCTTGTCTCATATTTGTTTTCTGTACGTGGCGAGTTCTTCACAGTTCCAAGCTGTGTCTGGCAGTGTATCTACATGAGAGCAGACTGACAGGTGTGTGTGAATGTGTGTGTGTGTTTGTGTGTGTGTGTAATCTCCAAGATAAGGTAGGCAGATAGTGCGAGCAGATAGACAGGGGTGTTAGGGATGAGATTGCAGGAGGGGCTTAAAGCTGAAGCTGTAAATCACTTAACCTGGGGCTAATGGGCTTATAGGCTGTACTACAGTACACTCACACACACACACACACAAAGATACAAACACAAACTCCATTCCAGTTGCCCTTCCAAAGACACTTACGCACAGTAACACACAAACAGGGACACACCTGCACACAAACACACATGGAATAACTAAATTTCTGCAATGTTAGGCCCTAAGGCCTCAATAAGTCTTATCTGAAATGTTAACTATTAAATCATGTCCAGGCACGACGTCAAATTAAAAAAGGGACTAAATTAGAGAGTGTGTGTGCCAGTGATGTATTGCTCACTATTTTTTTAATCAATTTAGTTTGTGTGATGCATATTTTAGTGTGTGTGTGCACCGTTTTGCTCCTGTTGTCCGGCATGTTTATTCATCACAGTTTGCATTGGTGTTGCGTCACGACATGTGTGTGCCTGTGTGTGTGTGTGTGCACGTGTGGGCGTTTCACATGAATATGCAATAAAAGCCTCCATCCGATGTACGTATGAATCACTGTAAAAGTTCTGTTGGAGAAAAATAAAGTGGGGCCTGATGTATTACTCAGTGTTTTTTTAGAGACGACATGTGACTCATCAGGTTACACTCATTCTCTCTGCAGCATTCGAATCAGTTGTGATGCTTTCATCTGGAGTTGCTTTAAAGCCTCGGAGTCGAGCTCGCGGCTGGTGCAGATGCAAAGGGGAACACTTACACACACACACACACACACATATATATATATATATATATATATATAACATGAAAAAGAAATTGCTGTGAAAAACGAGGTGTGTGCACATGTGGGTTGGGAAACAAGCGAGCTGTCACTTGCCTTTCATTTAGACACACACACACACACTGACACACATGCACACATAAATAAGGTACACAAACACATCCTTCCTTCATGCAGGGTCACATATGGTGGGCCATTCTCCTGGTCAGTAGCTCATTACATTTCTCATTATGTCTTTACACACATTTGGCCGGTCCTCTGCACCTGTTGAGGTGTGATATACCGGCTTTCTGTTCACACCTGCTCCTCCTCCTCCTCCTCCTGTTCCTCCCTCCTCTGCTCCATCTCAGCCTCCTGCCCTCCATCTCACACTTCTCTCCCTATCACTCCATCTGTCTACCTGTCTCCCTGCCTCATCATCCTCCCTGTGTATCCGACGGAGAGACCACGCTGTTGCCAAGGCTACCGCAGCCATTGTGTACCCGGTTGCCAGGTGACTGGTCGCCGTGGCGATGATCAAGAATTCTAAAGCGCCGCCGCTGCCACTCCTCCTCCCCTCGATAAATAAATCTTCACCATTTTTCCCCCTCCTTTCTCTGCTCTGTCGTCCTTCCCTCCCTTCTGTCGACACTGAGAGAAGAAAAGGACGGCGACCTTTAAGAGAAACTGAGCAACAATGGAGGGACGGGATGGATGATGGCTTGTTTGTTTTCATTTCCTATGTCTCTCTCTCTCTCTCTCTCTCTTTCTCTCCCTGCTCTCAACTCTATTTTTCTTTTCCCTTCATCCATCTCGTCTTTGGCTGTCCAGCCTGCCCAGTTTAATAATGAATTGTCTCTGCTTTCGTTCTCATTTCCCTCTCTGCCCGCTTGTTTGATCACCCCTCCTAATTCTTCATCTCACTCTTTCTCCATCCTTGTGTTTTATTTCACCAAACAGCAGACCATGAATGGCCCTCGCTTGGACTCTCTCCTCCTCGTCTTTGTTCATCCTGGCACTCAGGGTAATTCAACCTTTATCTGTCTCGTACTCCCTCCTCCTCTCCTTCAACCCCCCTCCTTCTTCTTCATTTTTATAGCATTTACCCTTTTTTTTCTCTCTCTGCTCCCTTTTTCCTTTTCTCCTCATCACTGGACAATTTTGTCTTGCTTGTAGTATGCTCTTATCCTTTTAATATGCTTACTCTAATGTGATAGTTAATTCCTGTTCCCCATCACAAAGAAAGATGATGGCAGATAAAATTGGTCTGCAGTAGGGTTTGAACATTATGGGTTCTTTCTTTCTTTTTTTTTTTTTTTTTTAAAAAAAAAGGGCTGGTGAGTATTTTTTGGCATTTCCATTTCCATTAGCCTGTATTTGGGCTGAAATTCATTTTAAATTTGACAGTCTTCAGGCTAAAAAAGATAAGGAGTTTTTGCTCCCAGAATTTTATTTGTGGTGTGAAGATGATGTGACACCAACCTTTACTGAAGGCAAAGATGATGGTAAATAAAAAAAAAACCAAAAAAAAACAGAAGACATATCCACACATTTGGGAACTAATTAAACTGTGAATCATATCTCTTTATTCATCAAAGGTCTGAATTGGTTCTCAGCAAGCTGATGCACTTGTTCAACCCCAGTGCGTATCAGACAAAGAGATGAGGGCAGATACAGCTATGCTTGAAACATAAAGTGTATTTATGCATATGTGGATGTGCTTTTAATGGTCTTAGAGGCAAAGTTTAAGTAAGCCTCGCTGTGTGCTCACTATATATTATATACTGTAAGTTAAGATAATCAAATGTAAACTTTATGGCCAAACGTACACAATCTTTACCCTTCAAATGTGATGGCAGAACACGTCCATTTGCTCTGATGTTGGGCATTAAGGCCTGTCTCACAGTCGGCCTTCAAGCGTGACACTGCATGGGGGAAATGTCATTTTTAAACATGAAAGGATGTCCTTTTAACTCTCACCACAGAGCTGAATGCACACTGTTGTCTGAAATATGACTGTATGATTTGGACTTAAGATTTCTCATTAAGGAATAGTTTGGCATTTTTGGAAAATTCCATTTCTTGCCAAGTGATGAAAAACACTGATTACACTTTCACATCTTTATTCAACATGGAGCTACAGCCAGCAGTCAGTGAGCTGTTAGATAATCAGTTACTTACATTACATTTCAATGTGACTGTATCATACCACCTCAGTACAAGTGACAAATTTGATTGACTGATTGACTTGACTGATTGATTGACTGCTCAATAGAGCTTAGTCTCACTTAGCACACACACCGGAAACAAGGGAAAAAGGCTAGCTGAAGTCTGTCTAAAGGTTAATTGAAAAAGTCCAGTGAACTTTAGAGATGCTGGTAGTACAAATTTTGGTACATTTGGACCGAGGCAGGGTCACTGCTTCCTTTGGTTCCCAGTCCTATTGCCACACGAAGCTAACCTGCAGCTGCAGCTACTTCTAATTGATGGAACAGATATAAGCCTGATATCAAACTCTCAGCAAGTAGGAAAATGACATGAACATTATGAACACACCAGTGTGCTGATAGAGGTATCCATGGTCTTTCTGCATATAGTGTACACCACCCTAATTGGGTAACTGCATCAGTTTGGTGTAATTAAATGGAAACTTACAAATTTGAGGTTTTCAAACAGTAATCAGTGCAGCAAATTTTACTGTGGAAGTAACCTTGTCTGCTCACCCATCCTCTAGATGTGCTATATTCAGCCAGCTGTGTGTGTGTGCATGTGTGTGTGTGTGTGTGTGTGCGTCGTAGTGTGAAGTGCAGGTGATTGCGGTTTCCTGTGCCTGCATGTCGTGATGTGATGTGATTTGTGTGTGTGTGTATGTGTGTGTATGTGAGTGTGTGCGGCTTCATCGCGTGTGTGACCAGGCTTGTCCCCTGATGTGTCTCTGAGCTTAGCCTGACGCTCCATTGATTTGTATGGAAATAGTGCCTGTTCACACAGCGGGTCGAACACCTTCTCCCTCTCTGTCATCAGTGCCCAGCTGTGGGTTGCCGGCTGTGTTCTTTCATTTGATTGTATGTATGTGTGTGTGTATGTGTGTGTACATGCACGTGTATGTGGTAGACAGTGAAAGATCTGTATGATTGAAATAAGGGCTACGGTTTGCGGCAAAAATAATGAGAACAC
>JAPZDZ010000016.1:4465705-4489501 GCA_029783805.1 Acanthurus tennentii | reverse complement strand
AATGTAAAATTCAACAGGAAAAAAACAGTGCAAAATATAACAGTGTGACCGTGCAGACGCGCAGTTTGAAGGAGAGAGAGAGAGCGCGAGCTTAATGAGTACAGGATGCGTGCGTGCCCACGCGCACACAGGGATGGTGACAGCACAGTAAACACAAGGAAACCACTGCGACAAGCGCAAAAACAAACAAAAACACAACGGACAACGATCGCACATCATCACTTAAGCCAAAAAAACACAGCAAAAGTCAGAAAAATGTCAATAAATCATTAGCCTACCTTGGGCATGCTGTGTTTTACATTAGTCCATCACACCAGTCAGTTTTCCATTTAACGTGACGGCTAGAGACATAAAAAGTAACAAAAGCAATGACGGAAGTCTGTTTTCGAGGCTATTTTTGCGTGTTATTGTCACATTATTATTTTTTTAAGTTTATATCCGCCACGGTGGCACGAGCTAGCTTCCTGAAATGTTAGCGCACCTGTGTGACCTTTGCCTCCTGATTGCCAGACTCCAGCCAATCATCAGAGAGATTATGATGGACAAAAAAAAAGTGCAAATATGATGAGGTGCGCAAATAGAAATGTACATTTTAGTAAATCTGAGCGTGGCACCACACAGGAATATGTTCAAATTATTTAACAAACAATAAAAACAGCACTTTTTATAAAATGTAAAGTGTAATAAGTTACTTATTTTCATGCAAATGTTGCGTGTTTTGTTCTGATAATAATGACTAAAAAAAAGTTTACGGAATGAAAATATTTGTGTTTGTATTTTCATATTTTCTTTATTATTTGATATGGAGAAGTTTTGGACACATCACTGCATCCCAGGCTAGTGTTTGTTTAATTCAGGCCTTGCATTCACAGATACATACAGTGTTATTTTTATCTACAGGAAACTACCTTCAGTAATTAAAGTAGCTCACTTGGACACTTCACAACACCACAGCATTAATATCTTCACACAAGAGTGGGTGATCTCCTCTACTGAGTATGCAAAGGTGCAAGGCATCTGCATATGTACAAACATGCATAAAAAAACAACCACACCTACAGGAGAAAGAAATGGAGGGATTAGGTTGGTGCTGTAGAATCTGGGAGTGTTGCCTCGGCTGAATACTGAGTGATTAGGTTTAGAGTTTCAACCTTGGGGCAACAGTGGGCAGGGAACATAGGTGTGTGTTTGCGCATGTGTGTTTGTGTGTGAAGAGCCCGAGGTCAGGAGTGTTATTGTTTTCGCCTGGGTGTATTGTTTCAACCCTCAAGTGTTTCTGCACACAGGGGTCTGCTGACCGCTACCTGAGAGCTCTTAAAATTGTTTTCAGCAGCAACGCTTTGGCTTGCTTTGCCATAATCATCCAGGGAGAATGCATCATTCTAGGGGCAATTTCACCCACAGAGAAGACCAAGGACATTGTGCTATTACACTTTCATTTCTCTTCTGGCCTCTTTGTTGTTGTTGTCATTAATTTTGTCTCTGTTACTAATGCCCATGTCCACAAACAGAAATATTCACACTCTATAATGCATCATCTAGTCATGTTGGTACCTTATCACTTACTTTAAATGAACCACTACTTAACTTCATTGCATCTTATTTTTTAATAATGTTATGATTAAAAAAGGCAGATGACCAGCAACAATTAGATGGCCATCATGAGGCAAAAACATATCATTTTTTGTAATAATGGCTTTTTTTTTGCATCATCTTCAAGCTTTTTACTATTGCTTTGTATTTTAAATTACAGTAAAGCCATTAGACTTTATTTCTTTTTTTAATATACAGTATACAATATATTTGATATATGGGCAGTTTAACAAGGTTTTGCTGGGTTTAGCCTTTCCCACAGCTCTTTTTTTTCCAAAACATTTCCCCTAAAACATAAATCATAGCTGTAAAGTCAGTTGTGTTTTAACAGTGCACAGATAATGGCCACCACAGAGTCAATATAATCTCTTGCTTTCCAATCTAGCCAGACTGCCCTTCCTTATTTTACACACATAGTACTATAGAGCTAATCTAATATTAGCTCTGCTCAATGGAGGTAGATGACCTTTGAGTCGGGGTACTTTTAAGTCCGCCATTATGGTCTGATCAACTAATGGTGTATGTATAGTCTAAGCAAGCTGGCACAGACAGCTTCATTGGCTACTTAATGGTGGCTGTTTAATCGAATTCTTTTTTCCCCTCTTAATTCCTTTTGTCTTTTTTTATTAGTAGTGTTTTTCAAAGGGAAGAGTCCACTCAGCGTGTAGAGAAGAAGGCGGAAGTGGGAACCAGATGTACGCTCTACGTGTGGATGTGTGTGTGTGTTTGTGCATGGGCCCCCATGGCTCAAAGGATAAGACACGGATAAGACAATGTTGTTTGCTGCTGGCACTAAAGGCTCATCATGGGCTGCCCCTCCTCAACAGACACACACACACAAACACAAACATGCACACAATGGGAAACACACACTCCAGCTGGGACGGTACCCAGTGACAGGCACTAGGACTCACAGATGCCCAGGTGGTGCAGGAAACCCTGGAGCTATGCCCAGACTGGCATAGGAGAGATTGTCTACACTTAAAAGAAATAAGCACACACTCACACATATAGAAATGCACACACATACAGTTGCAGATTACACACACCTATAAAAGCTCATGAACCCATGGACTGACACACACACACAAAGCACACCCTTGCTCACTCCCCACCTTCTCGCAATTAACACTGCTCCTATAGCTCGAGGCACAGAGGAAATGAGGTTTTGGTTTTGTAACTCTGTGTGTGTGTGTGTGTGTGTGTGAAAGAGAGAGAGTTGTAAGAGGTAGAAGGATTAAGGAGGAGGTGGGTGGAGGGTTATGGTTGGCGAAGGAAATATAATGTGTGGCATGGAACTATGTACTCAGGGTACGGTAATGACTGTGCATGAGAGGGTCTGTGTGTGTGTGTCAGCGTATATGTGCCCCCGGATGTGTGCAAACCCGTGTGTGTGCATACGTGCGCCCACATTAAGTCGTTCCCTTCCATTCCCTCTCTAAGTATCATGTTCAGAGGCTGCAGTTCATTCCTGTCTGTCTGATTGTGTTGTTGTGCAGTCATGGCTAATTACCTTGATAGTCTGTTGACAGCGCTGAGACAATTAAACAGCCAAATGGAAAACAGGAGGGGGAACTTGTCTGAAATGTCCTCTCTGAGAGTTAAACTAAAGAATGATTCATCTCCAACATGTGTTTATAATAGGAAATCGTTTACAGTCGAGGGGGATAGAGTTTGTTTAGCAAATTGTAGGATGCATGCTCCAATGTTAGCATCAGAGTTAAAGTGATTATGACTTTGTTTGTCAAGCCATTGAGACATTTCAATGTATATGAGAAAACAGTTCATTCAGCATTATCATGAACTCCTCTAATGTTATCAATTAGGTAAAAATTATAGCCCGTTTAACTGCCCAGCAGATAAGTAGATGCAGGCTTGTACAACACGAGCCAAAACTTGTTAAGGTAGATACGCAGCATCCAGTTTGCCTGGAGTTCACTTTTAACATCAAATAAAACCTGTGAAGAGAAACCAAATTGAATCAAAAACATGTTTTTTTCATGTTAAGTACCATGCAGGAGCAACTCAGTTTATTATTCCAAGCGAGCATTTGGGAATTATTTGCTGCATGTTTTCAGTAACTGAATGTCATTATTTTAACGTTTGTTTCTCATTATTTGTTAAAAATAATTCAGTATCAGCGGCATTTGTTTGAACATTTACACCTCCGTTTTGTAGCTCTCTTGTATATTGGCTCTGCTCATTACAATATTGGCCTGTTGGTTGCTCCTCCACCTTGTTCAGACACGTTTTGGGATTCTGGAGTGGTCTAGAAATTTGAAAAAGACATCTATCATTTAAAATTAATCAAATTAAAGTGATGCCTTAAGTTTTTTTTTCAGTATAAGTGGCAGGTCAAATGATTTAGTAGTCCAGTGAAACAACTCAACATCTACTGGATGCGTCTGTACTTAAGTTTTTCACAGTCATTCATGTTTTTCTCAAAGTCATTTGAAGTCACTTTGATGATCTCCTTTAATTTTAATTGGCACCATCATCAGGTCTAATTATTATTTTTTTTATGACCAAATACCTGCTGAATTAATAATAATCTCATCAGCATCAGCTGTATTTTGTGTTTAATGCTAATTAGCAAAACTAAGCATGCTAGCTATAGTGCCATTTTGTTTCCACAAACTTCTGTCCGATTATTTTGCCAACCATCTTAAATACGAATGCGCAAAGCACTCTAGGTTACAGTTCAGTCTTTACATAATCAGATTTAAAGGCCTAGCTTGTCTGAAATATGAAAAACACATTCCTCCCATCTGCAGACTTCACATAGAATCCTATCAGCCCTCCTGTAATGGAGAAACCTGCATACATATAGGCTGGTCTGTCCCATAGGTGATAGCAGCATCCATTATGTACACACATTACATACAAATGGAATTTGCATAAACATGATTAGGGAATTAAGAGGGTTAGGGGTTAGTGTCGTTTGAAGGTGGGGGGGCTGGGCTGAAAAGGGGTTTAAAAATGCATTGCAGGATTTCAAACAATGATTTTTGAGGCATGTCTCCCTAAGGTGGCATGCATTTGATGAGGATGAGGCAAAGCAGGAGAAGAGATGACATGCTACAAAGGTCGTGAACAGACTTTAAATCCACAACATCACTTGTAAATGGCACTAGCCTGCATGTGCATGTGTTGGCTGAACCCCCACTTCACTCTTGGGAGTAAATAAATAACCGGTAAGCACACAAAGGTTCTCTAAGGCTAATGGTTGTCTATGGAAAACAATCTTTTTATAACTTAGGGCTCTCAGCATTATACAACGGAATTGATTTTGCTCCAGTGTTTCAGAAGAATACAAATATTGTCAAACAGCAGTTTCAAAAATGCAACCTCTGAGCTGTTTGATGTGCAATCAGTCTTTGTGTCAAGAGCTCAATCATCCTGAGTCTCTAACTCAGTGAAATATACCCGAGCAGGGCCGGCAGCAGGGCCGGCTTGGCACCACAGTTGTCACTGTAGACTCATTCCAGATTGGGTCTTCAGGGTTTGTGGGGGTTGAGGACGGATGGGTGGTGGGTGGTGGTGGCTGGGGAGGACCGCGGTGAGGTGGGGGGTGGGGGGTGGGGAGGGGTAAAGTTGGCAGTGTTGTTCACACACTTGGGGCCAGGCCTGGGGGTGTGTGTGCATGTGTGGGAGTCTGGCTCCTGGTGTGTGCTGGCAGGATGTGAGCTGGCAGCGCCCGCGTCTGACACCACTACAGTTGGTCCCCTCTGGATATCCTCTGCACCCTCTGCTCCCCTGCACAACCTGCCCCCCCTCCTCCACCTCTCTTCCGGGGAGGAGGCCTGGGTTCCTTTATCCCAGTTTCCAATCTTCTCCCAGTCTTCCTCCATCTCTTCCTCCATCTTTGCTCATATCATATTTTCCCATCATCTCTAAACCTGATGACGATTATATAACAAGGCCAGTACTAAAATTTTGCAAGTCCAATATTTTGTGTGGTTATAGCTTGGCATTTAAATGCAAAATTAATTCACAAAAAAATAAAACTGAACAATCAAATAATGAAACAGTCTGCACAGAAAATAAAACTTAATTGCAGGTTTTACAGGCTGTTTTTCGGGCAGCTTTGGTCAGAGAGGAACAGCCATCATATTGGCAGTGGATGCCAATTATGATCTGTAATAAAAAAAGGAATAACTGCGGAAGTAACTGCAGATCATATATTTGCTTGACTACAAGCAGATTTGCAGAGCAGACATATCCTTTTTGTCTTGTTTCTGTTTGAGGCGATATAGCTGTGCACTCATAAGTTCCCATGAAACATCCGTGAAGCCAAATTTCCTTTTCACTGGAACAGATTTTCAAGTTTCCACATCAAGGAAAACCTCATATCTCCAAAACTAAGAAAACAAACAGTTTTAAAATTAAAAAAGCAAGATGTTTAAAAATTAATAAACAGTTCTTTTCAAATAATTTATGAGCTTACAGAATTAAGGGTATTCCATTAAATTAGCTTAAGTTAAAAATATCACCAGATTACTACATGAGGAGACACAATTTTTTAACAACAGCAAGTTCCTCCCTCCCCCATCAGCCTTTCCTTCACTCTGATGTCTCTGTTCCTCATCTGTTCTACATTCAGGACAGTAGTCAGCCTGCTTCCCTGACTATTTTCTTTATTTACCATAGCGAGTCTGAGATGGCTCCAGGTTTAGGGAGACAGCAGACAGGAGGGTTCTGGATAAATCAGCCCCGGGCTAACAGGAGTACATTTTGTTCCTAAGGTGTGTGCGTTTGTGTGTGTTTGTGTGTGTGTGTGTGTGTGTATTGTGTTGGTAAAGAGGGGGAGGATATGGAGAAAGAATAGAGGAGGGCTGGGGGGGGGGGTTGAAATCCACTAAAACTTCTCCAGGCACCAAACAGCACATCTGTGCAAAAGTGAACTCAAAATTTACCGTGAAGACACATTCTTTCTTTCCTCTGTTCCGTCCTAAGTTGCTCCGGTGCCCCACACCCCCGTAGCACCTACTCACCCCACCCCACCCCCCCTCCCAAGATCAAAACTCCCCCTTCCTCAAGATACCCCCCATCCCCGTCCCCTCCCTCTGTGCCTCTCTGTGGCAGATGGGCACTGTGTGTGACAGCAGGGTCATTGGGTCACATCCACATGGGGTAGGGCTCTCCTTTGTGTATGTGTATGTGTGTAATTTGACCTTTTGCTTGTATTGTGTGTTATTTTTCATGTTTATGTGTGTGTACGCTATTGCATGTTTGTGTGGGTGTGTGTGCACACAAACATACTGGGATGCGGGTAATTGTGCTACTTTCTGCTTTAAATGTGTGTTATTATGTTTTCATGTGTGTGTTGTTACATATATTTCTGTGTGTTACTATACTGTGGTGGCTACTGTGTGTGTGTGTATTTCTCCCACTGCATGTGCAGTTGTTTGTATGTGTTTGCATAAAGGGGTATCCAGTGCAGCCACATACAAGGGAATTGGGGGAAATGGTTTGTAACCCCTGAAATGGTTCGTAACCTCAAGCAGCCCCTTTTAGCCTTACCACACACACACACACACACACGTACACACACACACACCCACTCTCCTGCTGTGCCTCCAGACTCAGACATGATATGCGTGACTGTGTCTGTGCGGCACAGTCACGCATGTTTTCATGAGTGTCTGAGCATGTATGCGTCTGAGAGTGTGTGTGGGTTAAAGAGACACAGACTGCATGGAAGGGAGTATTTATATGCGTGAGTGTGTGTGTGTGTGTGTGTGTGTGTGTGTGTGTGACAGAGACAGAGTGTTTGTGTAAATGTGTGTGTGTGTGTGTGTTTGGTGGTGAGAGAGAGCGCCATTGTGTGTGAGACAGAAGCCTGAGGGCATGCTCATCAGCAGAGACACAGATTTGCATAATGAAATTCCCTCTATCGCACTGCCGCAGAGGACAAAATAAAACAAGACCCTTAACAAACCTTTAAACACCTGGGTGAATACAACAAAAGTACACACACATACACATACACGCATACTTTAGACCTTCGATTGCACCTCCGACCAAGAGGCAAGAGGCTTTGAAAGTTTGTTACTATAGGTACTGTTGCACTTGTGTGTTTAAATGGCTCCTTGTATTCTACATGACACTTGTTTTGGTTAATATGACAATGCCAACAATACGATTCTGCTTTACATTTGTTCTTCTCTTAAGAAAAGTATGCGTATGGCCTTTGTGGTGTGTGTAAGTGTGTGTATGTGTGTATAAGTGTTTCATTCTTTCATTACCCAGACAGACATGCAGAATCAGGAGCGTATCCGACCTTTCATGGTGAGATTTTTCTGTAAAAAAAGAAAAAAAAAAATCGTATTTCTTTGACCTGGTTGTTCATTTGAAGAATCTGATCCCGAATGAGCGTCAAGCGAGCGCCCCGCTCATGTCTGTCTATGTGTGTGTGAGAGAGACAGACAGACACTGAGCTTTCGTGCACCATGGTGCGATCAGTGTATCTGTCAGCCGAGATGATAAAGGCAACCTGGGACCTTCACATGTGCACGCCTGGTAGACAGGAAATCTCCCATCACCACTGTCCTCTGCCAGCCTGCCTGGATGTAATGTGGTACACGCTTCACATTCAGAGAGAGGGAGAGGGAGTGCAAGGGATGGCTGGTTGAGGTGTCGGTGGTGGGAGGTAGCTGGTCGATAGAGGAGGGGAGGAGAGGGCACAGACGGAGGCTGAGGGAAGGAGGAAAAGGAGAAGGACAAGCATCATTTTTCCTCTAAAGGACACTGGCAGCTGTTGTGTGTAATGGTGAGAGGGGAGGGGGAGGAGGATGAGAGGAGAAGAGAAAACCGGGGACACGGGGATGCCGTGAAAGCATCAGGGAGAAAGAACATCCTTTAGCTATTATGGAGAAAAACCTAAAGGGAGGCAGGAGTGTGTGTGTGTTTGTGTGTGTTTGTGTGTGTGTGAAAGGAGAAGGGGTGGGCTGTCGGATCTATACAGAGACCACCTGTTTCATCAGAGGAAAAAATCAAAAAACATAGATTGAGCATGTCGACAAACAAGGACAGCAGCAGCGGAGGATTTCACAGGTCTTAAGGATGTTATTCCTCACTTTGCCTATTTAACTACTGCTTGCTGGCAGCCCGTCTGTTGAATGAGGCCTTCTATACACGCTCCGCTGGCATTTTCCAGCTCCCGAAACAGAGCTTTTCCAAAAAACACTAAGTGGATAAATTCATACTGCAGTGTGGAAGAGGGAAACATGAAAAACACTGATGTTAGGCTGTAAACTTTTACATGATTCTAGGTACGTCTGTGTAGCAGCCACATTAAGCCAGGTTTCTGTCACTTAAAATGCTCCCATCTTTGCTCATTTTGCAAGTTAAGAAGACCAATCACAAGGTCTGAAAACAGCAACCAAGGAACCACTAAGAACCACTAGGCTGCGTTCAAAGCAACATTAGCTGTGCATGGAAAAATGCAGCCCCTAAATTATCTGCACAAGGCCACTGGGTTCAAGCAGCAGGGGTGCCAACACACACAGCTTTGGTAAAAGAATGCAGTTTGTCTGGCAAAAAAGGTAAAACACCCAACGTCTGCCACAACATCATCTCAGCATCACAAGGCAGCCAGACAAATACACAAGAGTGAACATGCCCAGTCGATTACTTTATTAGGGTAATGGAGTATTTCCGCAGTTCACCTGGTAACTTGGCAGTGGTTAGCATTCAAAAATACAGACTTTAACACAATCATGACAAGAAAATCTAAATTCTGACTACTCTATTTTTTCTGTAATTTTATCTGATAGATCAGATTAAAAAAGGTGTCAATATATATAGAGCTCGCTTGGAGGAACTCTGATTTGCTATAAACTCAAAATTTTAGAGGAATGATGAGCTGTATATTCAAAGTATGTAACTCTTGCTGAAACAAACAGGGCACAACCTCCAAACACAGCATTCAGGGGGCGCATCTTTACATTTGTGGCTTCTATCAAGACTTGTGATCTGTTTTGATCTTAAGCATGACAAAAACAAAAAAAACAACAACAACCCTCATTTAAGCTGTTAGTTATTAAACCTTATTTTAACCTGGAAAAAATGTTATCTCTGAGCAAAGTCAGGCCTGACCTCAGTAATTTTCCTGCTGGTCATGTTGTGGTATCGAAGCAGAATCCAAGGCCGTGGTGAACTTTGCATGAGCTTTATGAACAATTTGATAGGAATGATCACTTAAATGTGTGATGAGCTGGCAGTGAATGGCTGTGGTTTTGTACAGCTATTCTTTTTGTTTTCACTTGCATTTATTGTTGACCATTTCTTTAACAAAAAGAAGCCAAAGTTCTGTGTTTCTGTTCTGCCACGTTCACTGCAGCAACAACAAAGTCCAAAGCTGCGTGTTTGGTTTGTTTGTCAACCCACTAATTAGTCCACCAAATAATACATATTGCCTGGCTCCAATCTCCTCCACCACGGCAGTAATCTGTTCATTTTCTCTTAGTTTCTCTACGGCTATTCCTGACTAAACACTCATTTGTGCTGGCATTATATAAGGGAAAATTACAGGGCATGTGACGTCAATTTGAGTCAATTTGAGATCCATAGATCACAGATGAGAAAGTTATATATAGGATTCTTGCAGCCTGCTTAAGTAAGATTTTATATGCTCAGCATCTTTTATGACATGGATGTTAGCAAAACCATGGGAAACAATCTTTAGACTAACTTCAAGATTAAATCTAAGAATAGTTTCACAAATGAGACCCAAGTTTTCTTAATCTAGATGGTCCTAATGTAAATGACAAGCTTTTCTAAAAGATATGATATTTCTATAGATAGAACTCCATTTCCCCTATAAATATAATTAGACTTTTCAGGCTTGGTCCTTTAAGTATATGTAAATGTGTCACTTAACAACAAATTCTGCTTGTCTGTGTCTTTTATATGATTAGCCAAAGGAAATGTATGGTCATTATATGTCTGCTAGCATGGTGGCATGTATGAGCATGTGCACACTATACCATCATGTGACAATATAGAGCATTTGCAGGTGTGTCTGTGTAATTATGTAAGTGCTCTGAACTTAAGTGTCTGTAATGCGTTCATGTTTTTGCATAATGTATTTGATAGCACAACAGCATAATATTCTTACTTCAGCTGTGTAGTATGCGTGTACATTCTTAAATGTGGCACTTAAAGTGTGTGTTCACCCACATCCAAGTGTACCGGCATGTGTGTTGGGTGTTTAAGTATGCATAAGTACTTTGTGGAGGTGTGTATGTATAAGTGTGCTCCATGTGCTCGTGTTGATGCATAAATGTTCTGTATGTATGAATGCATGCACATGTGCCATACAGCTTCTTCCATTAATGCATGTGTGTGATCACAGTACGTGTGTGTAAAATTATATGTTTTCCAGCTTCAAAGTCACATGTGTACTGACTCTGTGTGTGTGTGTGTGCGTACAATAAACTGTGCCAGTGCTTTATTTCAGTGGTTTTAGTGGGTTTTTTCAAATCTCTCTCCCCACATTTTGAGAAACTGGAGTGTTTTTTGACCTCTGTCCATCTGTTCCCATCAACGCTGCCCCCATCCCAGAGATAAAAACTCTACCCAGCAGCCAAACTTCTTAACCTGCACCACTTCACAAAACTCTTCTCCTGCTATTACCAACCACTTACGACACCTCACACACCACCTAGAAAATCAATACTTTTACAATGCGTGTCTACGCGTGCGTGCATGTGAGTGTGTGTGTGTAATTGTAGCTTGCTGTCCCCCCAGTTTGCTTTCAAAGCAAAACACCCTATCATTGAGACCCCCCCCTCCATGAACACACACACACAAACACACACACAGTGCATTCAAAGTCTCCACTCAACTACCATCACCCCCGCTCTCTTCCGCCCCTGCAACTGTTCAAACACTCTCACACACTCGTGCACCCTCGCATCTTTGAAACAAAGCGCGGTGAACACCTTTGTCTGCAGCCAGCTGCACGGTGTGTAGTCTGAAATGTGCGTCGTTTGAACGCAGGGCACGCACACACACGACGACACACAAACATACACACACACACACACAGGCACTCGTGCAGATAAGCTTAATGAGGACTCGGTGCATGTAAAGCGCTAACCATACTGATGTCATTGGTACAGTGAGGAGCAGGGCCCCTTTGGTATGCTGGCCACACACACACACACACACACACACAAACACACGCACGTCCCGATACTGGGTCTTGTGTTCTGTTTCCTTTGGCAACGGAAGTTCAGTATTTAGAGTGCAGCTAGACAAAACAAATACCCTTCTGCACTCCTCCGTCTCTCACTCCCTCTCTCCCATCATTCTCCTCTCTAACCTCTTTCTCCGTCTTCCTGATGTCTCTGTACGTCTTTCTCTATCTCATCATCTTCCTTTCCCCTTCGTAGTGCTCTCATCTAGTTTCAATCTCCATCATTTGTCTCTCTCTTTTTTCTTCCTTCCTCTCTCTCTCTCGGCCTCTTTCGTATGCCCTCTCTCTGCCGGGTTCGCACACTAACACGGCTCAGTGCCTCCCTGGACACACACCATTCTCCATGCTTATTGTTCCCCCTGACAGCTTTTGTAGTAGGGAGAAAAAGCGACCTCTCCCCCTCTCCCCCTCTCTCCCTCCCTTCCTCCCTTCCTCCCTCCTTCCTCCATCTCCCAAATTCACCAACCCTCCCCCTCTTTCTTTCTCCCCCTTCTGCCTTCACCCATCTCCTCCCCTTTACCATCGCCACTCACCACCAATGGGTCCACACACATACACACACACACACATTCCACAAGCATAAAGGTCAAAGGGTGCAGCTGCCTCAATAAAGAGACAGGGGAGGGAGAGAGGGGGTGACTCATTCACTTTCCTCCCTGTCGGCAGTGGGCAGAAAGAGACTTAGAGCGCTGGGGTCTGGGGGTATTTTGGGGGGGTGTTAGTGGCGGGTTCGAGGGTAGAGGGATGGTTGGCTCTTTTGGCTTGTTTTCCAGCGTTTGTAATAGCCACTGTTGTACCTCTTTCTCACTCTGTTTACTCTCTTTGGCTGCAGCAGATGTAAACACAAACGGTTGGTTACAGCTATTGACCAGAGAGGATCCTTGGCCGTGTCTTCTTTGTATTTATGACGACCAAACATGCCGGATCTGCTGTTAGCTAATGGATGCAATCTTCCACTGCTGGGCGTGTGTTAAAGTTGGACTGATTTGTGGGGCCGATATCAGCCTTTTAGCGTAAAATCAGATAACAACCAGTCATGTCATCCACCTCTGATATAATGAACATTTCTGTCTGACCGCAACTGCTTGAGAGCTTCTACAAAACTAGTCATTTCTATGTTGTCCATGGCTTAATCTCCTACAGTACATACAGGCGTGCAACTCAGATATTTATCTATAATTGATCTGATGCGGTGGGCCTCTTTTCCTTAAGGAGCTACTTACACTTACAGAATTTCATTAGCAGCTGTTTCAGTGTAAAAGTTTCGATCAGCAGTAAATAGATGGTTGGTGGAGTATCTTGTCCTGTTAAACACAGACAGACTCCCTCAAAGACTTTGAAAGAATCTTTGGTGGAGACTAGAAAATGGACAGAAGCTGCATGGAAATGCACTATGTAACTTAGCCGTGGGCTCTTTTCATGGAGGACATTTGACATGTGGCACAAAAAGCTCAGATATGAACAATAAAATTAATCATAGCTGATTTCCATTTAACTGCTCTTGCTTCAGGGTCCTGGTATTGTTCATGCTGGCTCACTGTCACACTGTCATGGCTTACTGGGACACTTAAAAAGAACAGACCTTTGTTAATGTCATCAGTAACACCTGTGCTTTTCCTGCTGTCACAAGCCAAAATGTCTGCCTGTTAAAAAAAAAGCATATCGCACTACTCATGCAGTAAATTCAGTATGAGCCCTTCTTTTGTTCATGTGCACTGTGGAATTTTTGTTTAGCACTGGTTTTAGTTAAACTCTTAAACGAAAACAATTGAATTTCAGATTCATTTTAAATAGATGTCTCAGAGACTTTTGAACTGATGAAATGCACACAATGATATGCACAAAAATGTGGGGATTTTTAGATATTAGAGTATAAATATTCTTATACTGTAACCTAGTGTTTTCTTAAGGGCCCATATACTTTAGCTATCTTAGAGGTTAGGCTGACTGTCATGTCAACTGAAATTTCAAAACAAGCTCTTTAAGCAAACAACTGAAAGACTGACCACGAAGTTGCATAACTAACCTTATTATGTCTCGTGTGTGTACACGTCTGGCTCACCTGTAGCTGCAGAAATGGACTCAGTATCATCCAAGCGACGCCATGTCCCTTGAAGGCTGGTGGCGACAGTTTCTGCCTTAAGTTAACAAGCTCTCCTTTTGACATAAGCGGGTCAGTTTTGTTTAATGGGTTAGAGACTGAATGAGACAGTCATTACATTGCTGCACGAGATCCTCTTAGTCTGCTCTGCAAACTCCATCTGCATCTCCACCGGTGCTCCTCTGGCTTCTCACAGGTGTGTCACATCTGTGGCTAATTGCAAGTCACTCCAGATGTATTGCATCAGTTCTGACCAAGAAGCTCCATCCATATGAAAAATGAGGAGCCGACTTTAGGCTGCCTCTAAAAGTGAGCCAACCCCCCATAGAGCCACATATTAAAATGTGTATCTTTACATCAGAAATAAACAAGCTAACAGTCTGTTAAAAAATGGTTTTGGCCTCTACAGCTCATTTACTTGCTTGTAACAACTATATGGGGGCGGATTTTTTTTTTTTTGTAACTTTCTCATTGAAATTATTTTAAAGCTGAAAGTTATGCATAATGCATTTTGCAGTTCTGAGTGACAGCAGCTGCTGGCTGTCTGCTAGGTGTCCTGAAGTTGTTAGTAGCGATGTATATCCACCTCAACTCCACCCTCTCATCTAATATAGTCATATCTGGCTGCAAATAACTAAGATGGTGACAACCTTGATGCCGTGCTTAAGGCTTCAAAACGGTACTCCTCAAGCCGTGGGTGACATCACAGTAGCTCCATTCACTATTCAATATACTGTCTGCGGTCCTGACTCTTCAATCTCCTGCTACACATATCTGACTCAATCAACCATTAAAGTAAAATTGAGTAAGGTAATCTTTTTGTAATACTCAGGAGCAAGTTGCATCATTTGGGATAAATTCCCCAATATTTGTCCCAAAAGCTTGCAGAAGCCTTTTTTTCTGTTCACTAAAAGTCTCTGTAATATTCCCACAAGGACAGACCGTTTGTCAGCGGTTGTTTGAAAATGACACATTAACCTTTTCAAAACGGCTGCTCTCATACAATGATTGATCTTTTTAATATCAAAAGTACAACGGGATGCTACTGAAGGTAAAATATATTTGATTTAATATCTTTTAAAGCACCTAGCTGTAGATCACAGTTGTTGTCCAAGGACTGTAAGTTCCAAAATGAGGGAATGAGCCAGACTGTGGAGAGAGAAAAAACTGACGTTTTGAATAAAATTTGACTCTCACAGACTGCTGCTACCTGTTAAAGCTAATGGGAGGCTGCCACAGCACAAGGGGTGTGAAATCCTTCTTGATGGATTGAAAAGTGTCTTTAGGGATCCAAAAGCTCGGCTTCTTGAGTATCTCAAAGGGTGTGGTGCTAACCAGGATGACTTTGGCATGATCACATTTAGACTTGACTGAGTGAAAATTAAATCAGTTTTTCTTTTGAACAGGATTCGCTTTGAACTCTGCCCGGCATCATTTAGAGAAAGGTCTCATGACACAATTTGATCGTGGAAATGTGTGCAGGTAGAAATCCGCCTCCCTGTGGTTAGTCCTAAACTTTGAACTTAACATGAAAAACTTCCCGGCTCTTCATGCAACCTCTCATCTTGTTATGCACACACTTCCTCGCGGCAATGATGATGCATTAAAGACTTGAAATAGGTGTGACATGCACCAATTGGTATGATGAAAACTGTTCAGTATCTTGCATGTTGCACACTCCTTTGCAAAACAGAACAAGCCTTTCATTGTTAATTAGTTTGGCTTTACAGCGCATAAAGTTCCAGCATTCCTATCAAATTCCTGAGATACTTGAAATGAAATACAGTAACGAGATCAGATACAGCAGGTGACTGTGGTAAAGAAAAACTGTCTTTTTTCTTTCTCCTCTGCGGGGAAGGTCAGAAATCAGGTTCTGCCACAGAACAGTGAACCCAGCTGGTAGAGATTCACGTGCAGAATTACCGAGACTGCTTTGCGAGGGGCTATCTGCATATTTTTTGCGCTTCAGTAGCTTGAACTATAAGAGGAGATTTTTCATCTCAGTCTTAGAAATGTATGCAAATCAAGTTGTGGCACACACGAGCCCCTAGAAGACGAGTACTGCTCATCCAAAAAGCCCCCTTCATCACCAATCGAGCAAACTGCGTGCTTCAGCTGTTAAGACTAATCCAGCAAGTCTGGCACCCGTACACCCTAAAGCCCCCACGTAACTGGAGCTTTTTTTTTTTTCTGATCTGATTTAAGAATCTAAGATGGAAAACCATTTCCAAGACTTTTACAGCATTTTCTAATGTAGGGTTAGAATGATAAGAGTTATTCTGAATGGTCAAATTACACAAGGGATTTTATGCCGCCGTTGTAGAACTCTGGGAGAGAAAAACAGAAAAAGGGGAAGTCAGGCAGTGATAGAGGATTGTGCATAACCTTGATCACTGATTATCTCATATACAAATACTAAGAGGGAAGCACAACACTCGTTTTTCTGTTTCTTTTAGGTATATTCCAACATCGTGAGGCTTATGTCTTAATCCACCGCATTGCAAAGAGCAATATTATACTTTTTACTTTACAGCAGATACCTGACAGTGTATTTACCTGACAGAATAAGGTTTTAATAAGTAAAACACACAATGAGCTATAACAATATGAAATGCTCTTAGTGTGTAGGCAGTATGACAGACAGAATTGTGTTGCCTTCAAAGGACTTTCATTTAATAAAATATTTCCCCGTTGCTGTTTCATGATACAAATGTTTATTTTCGTACATTAAATCTTTAACTGAGCTCAATATGCGATGATTGTTTCATCATAACTTGACTGGCAGTGCCTTGGGCTTCGTGTCCCTTCACATAAATTCCCTCTTTTTCAAGAGTAGCCCACAACAGCAGCAGTGCATGGAGCAGCAAGACCAAGTAGAAGCTAAAAGACTTCTCACAGGTATGTGCAATAGTCATGTAACACTTTGAAAGAAGCCACTCGTCACACTGGATGCAAACACTGTCATACTTTCTGATGGCTCATTTTGTGCATTTGCCTCCTTGCACAAACTGTCAGTGACTGTTGGTTCCCATGCCTTGCTAAAGGACACTTGAGCAAGCAGGGTAACACGTCAGATGTTTGTGAAGAAAGAACCCACAATCCTTCAGCTGTGGGACTCTTTAACCACAAGACCACCCTGACACCAGCCAGCAAAGCTTTGTCAGATAGCATTCTCTAAGATTCACAATGAACTTGAAATCTCAATAGGTTTCTTTTAAATAAATGAGCTTCCTGGTAGACTGGCAGATGAAACAATAGATGAGTGTTTTACAAATAAACTTCAATCATGACACACCCGCACATCAGTAGGCCACATAGCTGGGTTAGATTGGAATTTCTTTGAGAATGAGGTTTATGTAAAGTCTGCTTGGGTTTGTTTATCTGTCCTGTCTGTGTGTGTGTGTGTGTGTGTGTGTGTGACTGAGGAATGTATTTGTGCACAATATCCTGTGGTGCCGGGCTGGCATGTTTGTATGTGTGAGAGAGAAAGTGGCGCCTGGAAAACTACTTTCACAATGTAATCTCTTATCTTACCAAGATTAAAGCTAGTCAATGAGATAATCTGCCAGATTTAGGTATTGGCAAATAACCAGGTCACCGTCACAGTGCCTCTCTGTCAAATACCATCACAACAAAACAACAAAAAACATAGAAAACTCTTCCTGCTTTTGGTGTTTAGCCTTATATTTCATATGTAGGATTATTTACCGGTTTGGAAGCCCAGCCTCATCTCCAGCAACTGCAATGCACACATTTACATATTAGCTATTTGTTCTTCTTTTGCAGTTATAGGATCATTTAACTCAAAGTTTTTGCATTTTTTAAAGCAAACTAAAAACTCAGAGCAGTTTTAGATCTTTCTGCAGCGGCAGATCAAATTTAGAGGGTAAGCTTTTTTTATTGAACACAATCTATTTTTATTTATTTCCTGCAGCTTCAGTTGTGTGTATCCATTGTGGAGTGTGTGTTTGCATGTGTGTGTGTGTGTGTAGCAGAGGGTGTGAGGGACATTAGGGGAGTTGTTTGCGTGACGAGCAGGGGCATTACAGAACTTTTGCTTGTCTCCGAGAAGGAGGGCTGCAGTGAAGCTATCCACTCAGGAGTATTAACAAGTTAATCATCTGAAATTAACGCTGTATATCCTCGAGCCAAACACATAATTTATCTGCAACAGCCCCCCCCCAACCCCCACCCACCCCCACCACCACCGTCACCGCCGCCTCCCACTGTGCGACCAAGCTATTTTCTAACCGTTTTCTTCATCGCTACCCCTCTCCCTCTTTGTCTGACTCACTCCATCAGCTCCGCATTTGCAGATCGCAGCTGCACTTGTCATCAGGCCTGCATTTAACTGTGACATTTTTTTCTCCCTTTAAGATGGACGGGAAATGTATGGAAATGGAAAGATTCAGGAGCATGAGGAGGAGATCGAGCAGGAGCAGTCAGGTGGGGGGAAAAAAAGAGACAAAAGACAAGTGAGAGTCAGGTGGTGAAAGAGGAGAGAGATTGTGTTAGAGGACAGAGAATGTTGGAGGGAGATTTGGGGGGGGTGCAATGAGAGCAATCTTGCAGCAGAGAGGAAAAGCTGCCAGCATCGGTACTGTAAAATCATGGATTTTCTTCTGATAATTCCTCCTCTGCTGAGGTTTAATTACTCTCTGCCAGAGCTATCTGTCCGCCTCCAGGTCTGGCCACACACAGAGAAAGGCCTTTGCATGCAATCAAACAGCTTGACCTTTTAACCCTTCATCTCTTCTCCAATCATGACATGACATTTCAGGTCTGTCAGGTGCAAGCCATCGCTGCTCTCTGCACGGCTCTCCTCCTCGGGGCGTCAAGGCGCTACACTGCATTAATCACAGTGACATTGTAATCACAGCAGTTTTACCCTGATTCAGTATGCAGATTCTCGGGTATATCTCTCTGATATAGAGCGTTGCCTCCCTTTCTCACCACTTCTCCCTCACTCTCCTCTTATCCTTGACCTTCGCTCATTCCCATGGTAACTGCGTCTTACTTGAGGATTGTTTCGTTGTTAAGTCAAGTGGGCCAATCCCTGGGTTTTAAGTTGCGCATCAGCGACGAAGCTTTTCAAAATCTAATTTAGGGGATTATCTCTCTATTGATTTCACTTAAAACTGATTCTTTTCTCTCTCCATCCTTCTGCTCCTGTGATAAAGTATCAGGGAAGGAAGGGGGCGGGTGTTTGTGTGCGTGCGACGTATCAAGCCATCCTTCCTCCACGGAGTTGAAGAGAAGGCTCAGTCGTCTCACTTGGCAAAGCACAGAGAGCACGCAAGGGTGTGCGTGTTCCTCTTTGTGTGCTTGTGCGTGCGCCGCTCCAACTTTTGCCGCCTATCTGCATCCGTCTGTGTGTGTTCATGCGGCACACACACGGCTATCATCCTCCATGGCATTAATATTCATCTGTGTGTGCACTGAGCAGAACAGATTAGCAAGGAGTAATGATGAGCATGTAATGATAAGGGGACCACAGCAGTCCCGATAGTCTAAACAGGCCTCCTTAAAACCCGACTGGAAAGAAGCAAGCAAACTCATTATGGCTTAACAGCCATTAGTTTAGCATTAGTTCCTCTTTGAAGGGAATATTGCTGCTGGTTTCCATGGATTAGCGACAGTGGTGAGCCACTAATCGAACATTATCACCACTGGTTTGATAATGGAGTTAGCAATTTGTTGGCAGCTACTAACTTGTTGTTGTGAGCCATTTCATGTTACTGTCCAATAATGGCTGGTATTTGCAGATTAGAAACATGTGCCAATCCTGCAGGAACTCCAGAGGTAGAACAAATCACTACACACCAGCTGGCATGTTTCTGAGTACAGGAAGACCAAGACAAAACCATGTGGAAAAAAAAAATAAAAATAAGGTTCCATTTTCCATATTTTTTACCAACTGTAGCTCTAAATAATTGGTAAAAATACTCTCAGTTATACACTCAGGTAGAATGGAAAGATTATATCCAGATATTCTGAAGTGGGGTCCTTTTATGTTTAGTAAAATCAGGTGTGTTGTTGTAGTTGTAGTTGTTGTAGTTGTTGTTGTGATTGTTATATCATATATCTTGTTTTTCATGCTCATCTTTCTAACTGTCAGTCAAAACATCATTCACCGCGCCGAAACCTGTCAGCATCAAACTATCAGTCTCCCACTAACAAAACCTTTTTGCTCCTGGAGTTTAGCTCGTTAGCAAACTTATTATCATCTAGCCAGCTAATGCTAACTGACAAAAGTTGACACAGTTTTTAAAAAAGGAAAATACCAGATGAGCACATCAACAGTACAGCTGATAAAAGCTCAGCAGCAAAAAAAATCTGAGGAATGTAAAACTCGCAGGATACATGTTGTTCATTAACATTTGTCATTGTAATGACAATTGGTATAAACATTCTGCAAACAAAGAACCCTGGACATAGTTTAATGTTATTTAGGGACTTTTGTATGGAAAAGTTTGGTAATTATATCATTATATCATCACAGCAAAATAATGGGTGTATATTTGTTGAATTGCTGTTTGGCTAAAATATCATTTTTTTGCCCATATGTCCGTGATACAACTTTAGTTTTTTCTGGCTAGCTTGAAGTGGATGAGGCTAAGCATGGTTTGTGTGATTATACCAAACTCGACATGTAAGTTCTCCCATCTTAACACATTCAACTTAACTAACTGGAGAGTGTTGTAAATATCAATCAAAAGCAGTTTGTGTGTGACCACAGTCCTGAGATATTAAATGCAGTTAAAGCAGAAATATTCAGTGTTAAATAAAAGGCCTTTTCTCCATTTCACACATGACACAGTAGCAAAAAGGCACAGGTGTAAATAATAAAATGAATCATGGCTGAATTCCATTTCGCTGCTTCAGTTTCGGGTTCCATGGATTGTTCATGCTGGCTCACTGTCACACTGTCATGACATACTGAGACACTTGGATACAACACAGAGAGCACAACAGAGCCATCGTTAATGTTCTCAGTAACACCTCTGCTTTTCCTGCTGTGACAAATTAAAATGTCGGCTGTGCAAAAAAAAAAAAAAAAAAAGGCCCACAAACACTGCAGGAAGTGACAGGAACTAGTTTAAATTTGGCGCAGGTCTAATTAGAAACCAGATCTCATTTCCAAACCCTATTCAGAGTAAATAACCTGTTTTGTTTACAAGCAGGTTATGATTATAGCTTACACGTATGGTTAAAAAAAACCCTACTGCTTAAGTGTACTTAAAAAGGGGAAGGAGGAAAAAGGATAAAGTTGCTGCAGAAGGAAGTAGCAACACTGACTTAAGGTATTTGGTAGATTAGCAGCTTTAGCGAGTTGCTGAATGAGTGAATGGATGTTAACTGTTTGCCAACCTTCATTGTACTTGGCCTCAGTTACAGTGACAGGTTGTCATGGCAGAGGCAGTGACAAGTGTCCACCAGGATCAATGCGGCCGTGTGTTTGTGTGTGTGGCGGTGCATCAGATTGCATACGGATGCATGCGTCTGTGTTTGTGTGGTCGGGGTCAGCGAAAGTGTGTGCACATCTGTGTGTGTGTGCATGGCATGTGATGGGTCAGTGAAAGTGTGTGAATGTCCGTGTGTTAGTGTGTGTGTGTGGCATGTGATCTCCTCTCACACATCACAGATCAAAGGGTAAAAAGCAGCTGCCTGGTCATCTTAACCTAGGCCACCCTGGTGGCACACCATGCTATGGAATGGCCTTAAAAAACTCACACACACATGCGCAGAGAGCAGCGGATGAAACAAATTTTGGAAGGGAGAAAAAGATGCTAACAGTTACCATAGAAATGTGCCACAAAGCTAGAGGGAGAGAGGGGGGGAAAGAGGGGAGGAAGAGGGGTGTTAGAGAGGGAGACAGAGAATGGAATCAGCTCTGTCAATACGTTGCCAAGCAACACTCAACACTAACGAAGCCGGGTTTGATAACTTGTTGATAACACCAGTGGGAGAGCTAGTGTGTGTGTGTGTGTGTGTGTGTGTGTAAAATGGCAGTGTTATTAGCAGAGGCAGTGAAAGAGGCCCTGCTGAGACAAGCCCAAAGCAGAGATAAGGGGAGAGACCTTCTATTAAAGGCAGGGTTACCAGTGGGCCTCAGGAACTCACACACACACACACACACACACATAGATGCAGCATCAGAACAAAAGACCCCAGCAGACCCTCATGCAATAATGAATCACACAACAGGACCAAAAGAGTGGTGCTTAAACATTTTTGTTTGTTTTTTTATTCAACCTTTTTTTTTTCCAAACCAGGAATGTACTAGTTTTTTCCTCTCTTTAGAGGTGTGTTGGGGGGGGAGGGGGAGGGGGCAAGGGAACAGGGGAGGGAAGAGGAAGGTGGGCGGGATTCAGGGGTTGTCGTGATGAGTAGACAAGGGGGTAAGGAGGAAAGAAGAAGAAGGAGGAGAGGACACAAAAAACCCTTCTCACACAGAGGTGTCCCAAATACAAAGTCTCAACACGTTACATACGAGAGCCATCTCGCTCCGCGACCTCCGCTCGCTGTCTATTGGCACAAAGAAACACACACACTCACACACGTACACACACATACACGCACACGTTCACCAACGGAGAGGTGAGGGAGCTCGGCGGTGGCTGCTTCCTTTTTTTTTTTTATTTCTCTCTTTCTTCCCCCGTTCCATAGAAACAGCACTTTCTTTTTTCTCTTTTCAACATGACAACCAGCGGCTGTGTCCGTGGTTTTTAGAAAAGCCAACACGTTGAGTCGACCAGTCAAACACAAACAGTGAGAGCCAGAGACACGACTTTGAAATAACATCGACATGAAAATCAAACAACAAAAAAAAAAAAAACAAAAAGAAAGAAAGAAAAAAAAAAACTGAGTCCAAGAGATACTTGACATTCTGCTGAGAGGGAGGGGGGAGAGGGAGCAAAATGGACTGAAAACAGGGCAGTGGCTTCTTTTTGTCGGAGTTGACGCCGGAAAAAGTCCGAGAAGTTTTGTTCTCCCCCTCGCGGCAGCAGCCATTTTTCGAGCAAAAAAAAATACTGTCATTTGGGATTGGAGTGCTCCAAAGAGTTGCAGAAGTTGTTGAAGAGAGAGAAACAGACACTTCATTTGGCTTGGAGGATATTTTAGGTACTCTGAGCATGTTTAAATAGACATAGACTTAACAGCATACATAAAAAACACAAGTCGGTAGTTGTACAAAAAGAAGAATTTGAGGTGTTTTCCTCTCATTTCATCTTTGAAATCAATTTTTGATAGCATCAAATACAATCCAAACTCATTTCATGGTATAAAAACATATCCGAACATCATCAGCGTGTGTTGAACAAAGTCATTTCAGACCAATGTGACACTTTATGAAAGATATCTCATTACATGATGTAAGATACTGATACGAAACACAGTTGAGAAATGTCTTAAGGTCCAGATGTAACACTGGCTTCACACAGAAAAACATGGCTACATCACTGGAGGCCTTATGTGAGTGTGTGTGCGCGCGTGTGTTTGTGTGTTTGTGTGTTTGTGTGTGTGTGTTCGAAAGGAAAAACTAAAAGCGTAAGCTCTCCACTGCCACCCAGTTTACACATAAGCCATAAACATGTTTGAGCAACACAAAACAGCTTCTTTTTTTTTCTTTTTTTTTTAGTATGCACATGTGAACACATCGCACCTCTGAACACAGCGTTGTGTTATTGCCCTCTAGTTTGAGGCGCAGGGCACTAGCGTGTTTGTGTGGGTGTGTGTGTGAGTGTGCTTGTGTGTGAAAGAGAGGAGAGAACACACCGCACACAAGCGCTCTTTTCATCCCTCCCATGTCCATCGGGTTAGTCTTAATCACAGAAATACAGAGTCATATGAAAGCAATCAGCATTTTTGTCGAGTGTGGGAGAAAGTGTGTGTG
>JAPZDZ010000016.1:4452673-4465605 GCA_029783805.1 Acanthurus tennentii | reverse complement strand
GTGTGTGTGTGTGTGTGAATCTGCTAGAGAGAGCGAGCTTGAGCGAGAGAGAATGTATGTCACTAAATGCAATCAGTAGGCATTTGTGACAGTCATTAAAAGGTCTGAAATTTGTGTTGGGTTGTGTGGGAGGGTGTGTGTGTGTGTGTGTGTGAAACAGAAAGAGACAGAGTGTACTGAGTGTGTGCTTTAATGAGTGTGTGTGTGTGTGTGTATGATACACAGAGATGCATTTCAACTAAAATTTAGCATAAAAGAGGAGCAAATCTGAAATGTGCCACCTCATGTTAACGTAACGTATGACCAAGTTACGCTCCATTTATGTGTGTGTGTGTGTGTGTGTGTGTGTGTGTATCTTGGTGTGTGTGTGTGAGAGAGAGAGAGAGTGTGTGATGACATCTCTTCTTTCCGTGGTCAAAGTTCAACTGCTCCAAAATCCGTTTTTTTTGGCTGTTGGTCCGTTGCCTCCGTTCACAAGGCTCAGACCCTCCGTTCAAAGAAAAGGTTTCTCTCCTTCGCCAGCCACTCTTTCATCTGCTCTCTCCATCCTTGCTTCCTTGGGATCCTTCATCTCTCACTCCTGCCGCTCCCATCCTCCCCTCCCCTCAGCTTCTTTTTCTTTAGTGTGCAATTCCTTCACAGTCTTTTCTTTCCTCATTTCCCTCCCTCCCTTCCTCTCTCTCTTTTTTTTTTTTAAAGTTCTGCATTCAGACGCCGCTTTATTCCTCCTCCCCAGACAGCACTCTCTCGCCCTGTTCTTTTTCCTTTATTCTTCTTTTTCATTTCATCCCCTCTCGCCCCCCACCCCCTTCTCCAACCCCCCCCGCCCCTTCACTTCTTTTCACTTCTGCATTTCAAAAAAAGCGTTTGAAAAAAAGAAGAAGAAAAAAAAAGAAAGGAAAACTTTCGTAGATGGTTCTACCTCAACACTTCCACAAACGAGGTCTAAACTTCAAAACTACAGCATAGTACAAGGAGCTATAAAAATATACACAGAGTTCAGAGACCCTAGAGGGGTGGGGGGGTGGGGGGGAGGAGGAGGAGGAGGAGGAGGAGGAGGAGGGGCAGGAAAGGAGGGAGTGAATGAGGGAGGGAAGAGAGGAAGAGAGACACAACCTCTGTTCGCCGGGAAAATTAAAAAAAAAAAAAAAAGGATTAAATTAATATACAAAGCAAAAGGGGGGGGAGAAAAAAGGAAGGAAACAAGGTCATTCTAAGTTGTGAAAAACAAAAACAGCAGATAAAAAAAAGTCTAGCAACAGAAGTGTAGTTTAACAGAGTGGGTAAAAATAATAAAACAATAGAAAACAGGAAAAAAAAAACATCTAGAAATTATTTACTGGATATTCATATATATAATCTATAAGTGTTGATAGCGATAAAAAATCTCACTTTTTTTGATATTCGCTCACTATTTTGTGTTTTGGTATTTAAGACAAGTCTAAAGAACGCACGCGTACGCACAGTCACTCACACACAAAGCCTACACACACACACACACACACACACACACACGCAAACTAAACCCCACGCGCATATGCAAACTCATATGCAAACTTGCTGTACTGAAGCACACTAACTGCACACACACGTCTAATGTGGAGCAGCAGCGCCATAATTATTATCCAAGTCGTATGCACACTCGCACAGTCTCACACACACACACACACACATCACATTATTAAAATATACAAGATTCTGAGTGTCACTGATTGGTCAGACCTCCTCAGGCCTGGGCCTAGTCATGTGACCGCTGCTGATTGTGTGAGTCCGAGGCCCCTATGTTTTTCTCAGGAAAAAGCAGACACAAACAAACTAGAATCCTATTGGTGAGTTAGTGGCAGGGGCCGGTCTCTGGTTGGCTTACGGAGCTCTGAGGGGTGGGGTGGTGAGCTAGGCAGGTATGGCCTCTAGGAATCAGAGTTCTCCAGCGCTAAGTGGGTTCAGGGGTTTAGTTTTTGTTTTTTTTTTAGTTGTAGTCCTTTTCTTTCTCTCTCTTTTTTTTACTTTTGTAAAACATGTCAAGTCCCAAGCGCCAGATCCGCACTCCGAGAAATACAGTGTGTTGCCACACATACACACATACTGGCGTAAAGGGGACGACGCTTCAATTCGGCACGGATGGGGCTCGTTTAGCTCTGAGTTAACAAGGAGGGGGCACTCAGAGGGTCTTGCCCATTCGTGAGGGCCTTGTTACGAAGGGCTATGTATGAATACGACATTGCCCTTAACACACACTTGGTGGCCCAGTTGTGTGTGAATGGGGTGGGGTGGTTTATTCAGCTAGAAACACAACTGTGGCCGGGCTCACGGGGCAGCGAGGGGTGGTGGGGGGGGGTCCATGGGACAATACTGGTAGTACTGAGGGATCAGGGTTGTAGCTGTGATGGCGAGCTTTGCTGTGGCTTCATTCGGAGCAGGGGATTGGTTGGTAATGGGTAGAGGGAGGTGGATGTGTCCAATCGGCCGGAGCAGAGACCGTCTCATACTTTGTAGTAGATGTTAGCCGGGCTCTGAGGTGGCATCTCCTGGACGATGTAGACGGGATGTCCGTAGTCGCCGCTCACTTTCTCGTAGTGCGGGCAGTAGGCCGAGTCTGACGTCCGCAGGGGGATGATGATGTCGCTGGGCTCGGAACCGTTGTTGTTAGAGCTGGAGATGCCGCCGCCTCCTCCCCGCTTGGGGCTGGTGAGCGACGACAGCGACAGCGGTGGGTGGTGGGTGTCCGAGTGCTTGGCGTGCCGCCGCCTGTAGCACACCACGCAGATGACGGCGGTCACCAGCAAGAGAAAGGCGGAGCCTCCTGCTGCGCCGGCGATGAGGGCGATGTTAGAGGGTTGAAGGGGCCCATTCTCACCCCCGCCCTCACTCCCAAAGGTGTTGGGTCCCCGAGACTGGGTGGAGTTCCCTGCGCCACCTGCAAAAAGAAAATCATATAACAATCTTACTCCAATTTCCACAGAATCACAATCTGCTTTCAGTGTCTCCTTTTGATTTATGTATGCATATTTATCATCATGAATACAGCAGAGCAATAACACAGCTTGCTTTCACAATTTGTGTTTTCATGAGCGTTTAAATAAACATACCAACCCTTATGGCTCTGAACCACAATAACATGAGTAATGGCGCTGGTTTAGCTCTGTTAGCGAAGGCTGCAGAGGCATAACCCAGTGGAATGCAGTATGTATGCAGCAAATCTCACAGACGCTTATATGCGGTCGCTTTATTGAAGCAATGAAGTGGACAGCAGTGCGTATGAAAATGCAGAGGGATGTCCGTGGACCGTGTGTGTGTGTGTGAGCACTGTACAGTATATACTCTTGTGGACGGCCTAGCTAAACCACAGTGTGCATCAAGGTAACACACTCTATTTCCCTAACCTTAACAACTGTATTTACTTAGCATTACAGCCAGCCACATGAAGAGAGCCCTCCCCCACTCGGCTCCTACCACCAAGACCACACACTCCGCCTTTCTGCTGGTCGTCCTGTCTGCCTGCCTGTCTGTCTTTTTTATCTGTCTGTCTGTTTATCAAACTGTCTGTTATGCCATCTCTTTCTGTTTGTCGGACCATTGCTCCCTCTGTCTGTTGTGCGTCTGCCTGAAACCTAAGATCTTCACAGCCTCCGAGTTCACAGTTTTCTCTGCGGGAGGCCGGGTCAGAACTCAGCAGGTGGACCTGTGTGTGTGTATGTTTATGGAGTTGGCGGGGGGGCGACGACTCTGGCACTGGACCGTGTGAATGTGTGTGGCGAACTGGTTAAGGCCGGTAATGCGATTCCCTGTTATATGGAGCCTTTGGATTGGTCTATCATTATTCTTGGCACACATCCTTTTCTTTTCTCCCTGTCTGCCTCTCTCCTGCGACTCCTCCGCTTCCTCGCCCTCCCTCGCTCCGTGGCTCTCTCTATCTTCGGGTTATTGTAGCCGTAATGACCTACCTTGCTCTGAGCTCAGCACCTTGCAACGCGAACACACTTCTGAACAAACGCACACTAAGATATGGACATACACAACCATGCCAGGCAAATGCATGCAAACACACCTCGTCCCCCTGCTGCTTGGCCCCCCTGTTGCGCTGGACTGACTGGGAGCAAAGCGCTAATGCCAGACGTCCATTACACTCCCTTCTCCTCCTCCTGCTTTCTTCCTCCCTCCATTAACCCAACATCCCTCACTCTCCATCTCCATTATGATGGCCACCTTTCACCAGCTCTCTTTATTATATCGTATTCCTTCACCTTTCCTCCTCTGCTTTCTCTTCTCACCCCCCATTTTTCCACCTTTTACTCCCTCCTGTGTTTCCTCTTTTTTATCACACGAGTTCAGACTCTGACTCCCTCTTAGCCCCTTGACTCTCTCTTTTTTTATCTCATAAGTGAATTTTACTTAAGAGAGACATCAAACAGGTCAGAAATAAAAAAAATAAAAAAAACATGTCAAGGTGATAACATTGGCTTCTCCTTGTTTTTGAGCTGGCTATCCTTCCTCTTCTAATTCAAATTTTAGATGGTAGCTGGTCTTATATAATTTTTATACTTTTTTTGAGCTGTTAGGACTGTTTTATGTCAAGAGGAACAGGAAGAAGACGATGCAGAAAGACTGCATTATTAATGGAGCACCAGTTACTCTGATGCATCATGGCATGTAATTGCTCTTCCTGTTTCTTTTATGAATTAATTTGTCTCATCCTATCCAGACAGTTTTATCAACCATTACAGTGATACAGAGGGGCTTTGATGTGCACCAAGAGCCCCCGTCAGGGACTTTGAGATTGCACACACTCTTGACACCCTTGCTCTTTTCTATTCTTAGTTTTTTGTTTGGTTTCTAACACTGTTACAGCATGGCTTGAATACCTTATTTTACAACAGGAGATACAGAAATGGTGTATTGAAAAAAAATCTGTTTTAATTTTCTGTTAACAGCTTGGTTTGTGTTTACTGCAAAACTCTGTACTTGCAAATTAAAAAAAAGGGAGAGAAACAGGCCAATGGTGCCTTTAACACAAGCAATAAAGTTTAAAAAAGGACTGCAATAATCAGTGACAGTGTCATGTAGGTGGATCAGGGGTGTGAGGCAGAGCTACTATTAAATCTGTATCTAGGTCTGTTTGTTTAACACAACTAATCTTTATTCAGGTTTATACTGGAGGTGGGTGGAAGTTGTTAAAAATCAATGGGTTGCATAATTTGCTGTGTTAAACCCAACTATTGCCTTTTATATCAATGTCTTGTTACTGTCAAGTTGTTAACAGTGCCAGGCACGTGTCCTTCACACATCATTATCAGATCATCAGGCAAAAAAACTGTGCAACTCCACTCAGCTTTATTCTGCACTGCTCAGCTAATCTGGTAAAAAAAATTGGCAAAACGTAATATTTAATGAACTCTGCCGAATGTCTGATTACTAAATTTAAAACTTTTTAAACCAGCATGTTTAAAGCATATAGGTTATTTGTTTGCATTTTGCAATCTCAAATCCTGCCAAATGTTGCAAAGAGCATGTTAGCAGTGTGTCTATGACGTCTGTGTATTCTGATTTTTTTTTACTCTTACAGGGGGGAAGCGCAGTTTGCATCTAAATGACAGACTCTTAAAACAAATTCTGATGCTGTGCACATCTGTCCAGGGAGAGATATCTGTTCATATCCTAATAATGTATTTGTTTACATCCCCAGAGAGGATCAGATTCGACAAACAAACTAAACGGGCGCCTGTGAATAACAAGCAATATTCCAGTTATTAGCTGAGATGAGTTTGAGTGTATTCATAGGAGGATTAGAAATTCTGGCATAACTGTCATGTCAGTAGTCAAAACAATCGTTTCAGATAAGTGTGTGCTAATATGTCATCGTTTGAGAGTCAAAAATGTGTAAAGTCCCTCATTATGCATGTGATGTAAATTAGCCTTGACGCGTGTCCGGTTTCATCTGTCTCATTCTACTACAAACAATGCATACTATTGTTGCCTTCTTCACACATGCAGTTCTCACCTATGTGAGGTACGGACAAGCGATTGGACAACGTGCGAACGCCCCAATTCACACATCTGGTATAGTACACAAATTCACCACCAAATAAGAAGAAGAGAAATGAACACAACTGAGAGCAGATGATGTTCTCTCTCCTCCACTGAACGACTGTGAGGTAGAACTCAAATCTAAGCCTCTTCCTATTCCCATCTACTTGTTTTATTCCCTTCTCCTCTTTGCTTTTCAATTATTCTTTTCTTTCTCCTCCTTATGTGCCTCCCATCACTCCCCACGTCTGTCCCTCTCTCTCCCTTCATCTTTCTGTAATTCTCATTTCTTTATTTCTCCCTTTCGCTCTCTAGACGAAACCACTGAATCCAGGCCACCCAAACTAATGACAATAATAATTCTCTGAAATGTCGCCGCCAGTCTAGCCCTCTCTCTCTCTCTCTTTCTCCTCCTGCGTCTTTCTTCCTCCCTCTCTTTTTCTTGTCCTTCTCCCAAGGTAGCTATTAGCCATCCATTCCCCGCCTGCAGCACTTAGCTCGGAGGGCCGGGCACAAAGGCGAGGAGGAGAGTAAAAGAGAGCAGGGGGGAGAGAGAGAGAGAGAGAGAGAGAGAAAGATATGAAATTAAATAGAGAGATCCACAGATGTCACCGCTGCACATTCTCCATCTGTCGCCTCCTCCCTCCTGCTCCCTACTGCTTTTCTTTTTATCTACCAGTCTTTGCTTATTCCCTCCATCCATTTTATGGATGGATCCGCAGAGGATTATCTCCATTTGGTCTCCTGCTTACCTGGGTTTCTGTTGGTGGTGCGTCCCCCTGGTGGCTCCTTTTTCGGAGGAAGCCCATATGGGCCTGTGGAGGAAAAAATAGGAGTGCAATATGAGCAGAATGACAGATATCGTGAGACAGCCTGTATGTGCTACGACAGCCAAGGCTCTCAGAACTGGAACCAATAAGTGACATTAGCAAACAGAGAGTCAGCCAGAGGGAGAAAGAGAGACAGAGGAGCTTTAATAAAGGCATCCCTTCCCTTCCATTCCCATTATAGGAGAGCACATATTGATTGGGCCTTCATGTGCCTTGTATGAGCACTTTTCCATTTGTTTGAATGGGAAACTAAAGAGAGGCCGTTTGTTGTTTTGGCCAGAGTGAATTTACACAAGGGCCACAACGGCTTGTAATCTGTAGTCGCTAAATCAGGCCATCTGTCTAGCAAGCCCTCAGTAATGGTGATGGCATTAAAGTGCGTTTATCTGACACATGCAAACACACACACACACACACACGCTCGCGCACACACAGATGCGCACACACGCACAGTTGCAGCTATTGTGGAAGTGCCACTCCTCACTGCTGAAAGAGAGGGTTTCAGAAAACACTAATTTTGTTTGCTTGCGAGCCATCTGGCCAACAGTAGGCTGCAAGAACAGTCATATTTGACTGTTTTGCTCTGAAGCCACATTTGCTATACGCAAAGAAAACCTGCTTTTGGCCACTGCGGCAACACAATGGAGGTCTTATGCGTGTAAAATACAGAAAACCTACACAAGAACACAGTGCTTCCTGTGCACAAACTGTTGAATGTGTGCGTGCATGCACAGCAATCAACCTATACATACTGACATTTAGAGCAGTGTAAGGCCATTGGTTGGCAGCTCCCACATGACGGTCAACCAAACAGAAGTCAGGGGCGGTGCGGTGCGGATCAATAGGAAGTGCTGTGTGGTCAGTAGGGGCTAGTGGAGGGAGCTTCAGACTGTATGTGTGAGTGAGTGTGTGTGACAGAGCGAGCAAGATAGATAAAGAATAAAATAAGAGAAGACAGGCCAATGTTTGTGTGCGGGGCAAAGGTGCGAGCCTGTCTTCGGCAATACGTGTGTGTGTGTGTGTGTTCCTCGGAGCGAAGCAGAGCGCCATATCTCATCAGAGATCACCATGAAGCGGCACGCTGCTTATTTAGACGACAAACAACGCAGACGTGACCTTTCAGCTGCATAGCAGATAAGACAGAAAGACAGAGGAAAAGAGTGACAATAACAGAGAGGGGGATTGAGAGGGAGAGTTGTGCGGAGAAATGGCTAGCATGCAAAATGAAAAGGAAGTGATGAGGACAGGGAAAAAGGGAATTTGAAATGGAAGCAAGCAATGTTGCTTGAATTAAAAGGGGTTAAAAAAAAGGAAAAAAGGGTGAATACAGTGGGAATAGAAAAATAGACAGAAGATAAAAGAAGACAGGGAGAAAAAAGGAAGAAAGATGACAATAACAGCATGTGTGTGTGCTTGATAAAACTTCACAAAGTTGTGTAGAAGTGATAGTGTTTTGTGTGTGTGTCGGAGGAAAGTAGCATTTCTATTGCCTATGCTGTAAAAAAGCCAGAGGAAAGAGTGTTTGTGTGTGTTTGTGTGTATACGTGTGTGTGTGCGTGGTGGTTTTTCTATTGAGCTGGGCTGACTATGCTGATGTTACGGAGTGATAGAGCCACAGCAGCGCCACTTGGCTCTTTGATGAAGAGCACCTACAATGCACAACGCCTGATAACACGGGATAAGCTAAAGAAATAGAAATAGGCGAGTGTGTGTTCATGTGTGTGTGAGGGGGGTCACGCGAAGGACAGGTGCCTATTATGTGTAGAAACGCGCAGGTCAGAGAAAATGCTTAAATGGGCCTTTTTTTTCTGCAGGTTTTTTTCTGAAAAGGGTCATTACCTGCGAATATTTTCCAAACCAATTAGACGTGTTTGCAGCTACGAGTCATTAAAAATCACTGACTGTGTGCTTTAACACTGAATAGAGTCATTTTGTTATCGCGCTTTAGCTGGCAGGTCTGCTGTGTGGGGAAATGTGTGTGTTCTGGTGTGTACGTGTGTGTCCGTGTCCTTGCACGTGCGAGCTAATGTTCATGCTTGTAATGTATATCCCGCGCGGGGATATGCGAGTTTCAATGTGTGTGTTTGAGCGTGTGTGTGTGTGTCCAGCATGAGTCAGTAGTAGTTAAAAGGCAGAGTGAGAGGGGAGTCAACAGGGCTCATTAGAGCTGACTGATCCCACACTTCTCCGCTGTTCTCACCACTTAACGAGACCTAATATGCTCAGCGAGAACACGCACACACACACACACACACACGGAGAAGTGATGTACGTGTGTGTTTGCATTTTGTATGTATGTTAAGAGAGGAAGATAAGCGAAGATGGTGTAAAAGTGGAAGAAGCTGCATGTCAGATAAGGTGCTGTAATGAACGCGTCGAGCTCGGTACCGTACAGATGGGAGACGATGTGAGATGCGGTGGACTAGAGCCAATGTGTTAGTCACGCTGTGTATCAAGTGAGGATTGTGTGTGATGTATGAATAACAGAATGTGTGTTATGAGGGAGAAAGTACGTGAAAAGGAGCCCATGTGTGTGTTGGACTTAAGGAGCTGGTACATATGGGAGAGCTCCCGTGTGTGTGGGACATGCTAATGAAGAAAGAGAGGTGGAGAGGACTTACTCTGCCCCACTTTCAGCACCACCTTCATGCCTTGGGTGGCACACACTCCGCCTCTCATGCTATCCAGGCCTTGGCGCGTCCCATCTGATGTAGCTGGAGGGATTGAGGCAAAAAAAGAAAAAAAAAAAAATGACACAATTAGCCGAGTAGCGGGATGTTATATAAATATATATTTATATAAGCATATAAACAGTCACACACAGACGCACACATACACAAATATACAGTGCAAAGCCATTAAAGCTACACAAATTCACTCCCTCTCAATCTATAGCCGACGCCAACAGTAACTTCTATTCATATGGTCAGCCATTCCAGAGAGTCAGCGAGTGACATTTGCAGAGGCAGCGATTTAAAACTCCACCAGAAGCTCTGAAATGTCAAACTACGAGGCGGCAGCACTTTAATAAGTCCTCATTTAGCAGTCCGCTGGAATTCATTTAACACCCCCGCTGCGCTGCATGGACTCAACCGCCTTCAGTCAACTGCAATTGCTGCTCAGGCTGCAGCAAAAAAAGGGGGGGGGGGGCATTTAGAGAGGCACAGACTGGCTGATGGGAAAAAAAAAAAATTGATGGTAATCCAATCAAGGACACATATGAAATAAAATGGAGCCTCTGAGACAAAAAAGACTTAGAGAGCAACTGAATCTGATTGGATAGAAAACAGACTTTGAAGAATGAGTTCAAGCTCCAATTTGTAAAACCCCATTACTGTCATTGCTTATGTTTTAATTAAGCAAATTAATTTTCTTTTTCAAAATCACATTTGGAAAAAAAAAAAAAAAAGAGAAGAGAAGAGACCGATGAGATAAAAGAGGCGATGAGGGGTTTCGTTTATGTTTTGAAGTTCTAAAAGCTTCGGCATCACAGCAGAGATACAGTGTCAGATTTCAAATCAGCAGCCTGAACTGTTCTTTCTACTGCAGCCAGGATGGAGGCCACAGGAGGTCAAGCAGTGCTGACAGAGTGCACAGGCAAGAGGGTGTGTGAGCATCAATCCATGTAACACTCTAACACTTCTTCTTACATAAAGCATGTCAGTGAATGCATTAAAGATCACTGGTCTGCAGGTCAAAGAAGCTGGAGGCGGAGGGAACTCACACTGAGATTCAGGATGGAGAAATAAAGCTTGAAAAGTGGAGGGATGGAGGTACACAGACAGCATGGGAGGAAAGGCCGATTGTCCATATTTCTCCTCTGTTGCTCTAACTGATTTTTTCTCCAGTTTTTGCCGTTTAAATGTTTTTTTTTTTGTGAGGAATTTTTCCCTTTCTGAATCACATGCTGAGAAGGCTTGTAAAGCACCTTGAGGCAAATTTGCGATTTGAGATATTGAGCTGCAGCACCAGTCAAAAGCCTGAACGCTCTTTTTATTCAATAAAACGGGGAAGGTTTGTTTGAAATAAACAAATTCAACTTGCACTGACAAAAGGCACACGGATCCAAAGAGAAGCTGAGAGGTGAAGCCATGAAAAAGGGCCATCAAAGTGGCGGAGCTGCAATCAGTCTCAGACATTTTTTTGCAAAAAAATGTTCACTCGCCAACTCTATTTCCGAGCCTTTTGATCAGATTTAAAAGGCAGTTTTCATTTTGAGAATTCAAACTATCTTTGGTTTTAAAGTTTAATTTAATAGAGGTATTAATGTCCAGCCGCAGTGGCTCGTAAAATAGACAGTAAACATATTCCACCAACCCACCGACCCACCAACCGTCTATCCTTATTTTTCCTTGTAATAGCCCCTGAGCTAACCCTCACCTCGTCTCCTTAAAGAAATATAAAAAATAATTTTCCTCCCGCCACTTCCCTTCAGGCTATAGATTAGCCTGTCTGAAGCGAAGCAGAAAGGGAGGGATGGCGGATAGCTCCGGAGAGAGGGAGACAGAGAGATGAACGGAGGTGTGAAAAAGAGGCAGCTTTACTTCTAACACCTCCATCTCTCTCTCTCTCTCTCCCCCTCCATCCCTGCAGGACGCAGAGTGTGAAAGCAGAGGAGGAGAGAAGCAGGCGGAGGTCAAGGCGAACAGCAGTATGGTGGGAAAGCCAGCAGACAGGAAAGGATGAGGGGATATATAAATAAAAAAGGTTTAAATAAAGTGAAAGAGTTTGAATGCTCCTCAGGCTCGTCTGCTGTTTGTTGTTCAGTCATAGTTTATTGTTTTGTCTGAGACCTGTGTACTGCAGGAGGAGAATGTGACTTATTCCAAAAAAAAAAAAAAAAAAATTTAATGAATGAAAACATGCAGAGTTTGCCAAATTAAGAGCGGCTCTAGTTTCATTGAGGATTATTAGTGTCATTGAAAAATCTTTTTTTTTTAAACCCTGTAGCTCAAATGTCATATCCAGAACAAACATGTTTTAAACACTGATGAAGATACTGAGAGGAATTTTGGATTTAAACAGACCGGGCTTCATGCAAAAGCCACATGCATAAACACATTTGCTTGTACAACTTTTCTGGAAGTTAAAATTCTCTCTTACATATGAACAAAACCAGCAATTAAGACCAGTCAAATGAACCATTAAAGAGAAGCTTTAGAAGGACACTTTGAAACATCAAACACTGTGTCAAACAGTTGCCTCTGTGTTTGCTCTACCGACTCGTTTGCAGCTGTACTATTAACATTTTCTAATTGTGTCTGGTCATTATGTTTTCCACTGTCGATTTCTGACAGCAGGACTCAAAGCTCTATGGTGTAAAAGTCCTTTTGTTTTGTTCAACTCGTAAAAGAAAGTTGCCAACCATCATGAACAGATGGCGCTCATCAAGTTAAAACAAGCCGTTTACGACAGGTTTGTGCAGTCAAGAGAGTTGAGTGAGTCTGACTTGCAGCACTCAAATCAGCAAACTTTAAAAAAAAATTTAAGAGAAGTTTAGGGGGAAAAAAAAATCAAAAATGTTCTTAAATAACACTGAACACCTTGAATAAAACATGCCGAAAAAAAATATAATTAAAAATAAAAACAAAATGAAGTCTCCCTCCTTAATCTATGGCCCATTTTAAAAGATTTACTAGATTTCCTGACTTGATTAAAAATAAGTTTACTGTTAAACATGTTACATTTTCACAAAAAAGTTTTTAAAAACCACTATATCTATTTTAAATATTCCTGTCTATATACATTATCCTAAATGTTTCCATTTATTTTCAAAAAATAGATCTGAAGGCTTTTAGTGGCAAAAAAATGACCTACTGTGTGTTAAAGTAGATCACTGTGTTGGTTGCAAACAAAAATGAATAAATAAATAAATAAATAAATACTCAAAAATCATTTTTAAGCACAACAAATTGTACATTTCATGGGTGTATAAATTTTGTCGTATGCCCTGGTTACCCGGTCAAGTGTTGCAGAGTGCCACTCACATTGTTTCTCATTCTGCATAATGTGAAACATCCTGAAAATATATTTATTTCATTCCTATATTAATTTTTTATTGATTCATATATTTGGATT
>JAPZDZ010000016.1:4320586-4345796 GCA_029783805.1 Acanthurus tennentii | reverse complement strand
GTGTGTGTGTGTGTGTGTACCCTGAATCTCGCCCTGTGGGTCCTTGTAGAACCACTTCATTGCAGCCTCGTGTGACAGCGGCAGAGCAGCTGCTGTGTTCCTGCTCTCCTGCTGCTGCTGCAGAGCCTGGGTGAAACACTCCTCCTCCAAAGAAGTGTCCTGCAGTGATGCCACCATCTTCTCTGCCTCCTACACACACACACACACAGATACAATGTATCTCACGTTGCAATAACATCACATTTCTGATACAGACACTTGAAATGTGCCTCCTGTTGTTCCTACCTGCTGCAGGTGCTTCATGCCCTCATCGTCCTCCGTGTCACCTCCAGATGGAGGAAGGGGAGGGGCAGCAGAGGATGGAGGTGGGGGGGGCAGGCTCAAGGGATTGGCTGTGCTGGGGCTCAGCTGGGCCTTGGAGGCCCCCACCACAGCCAGGTCTGATACAGAACCAAAAAGAAACACTGGTAATAAATGTGCCTTAATTTAAATCCATCCAAACACGATGACGTTAAAGGTGGGGGGCAGAGCCCCCTGCTGGCTCTGTATCGGATACTGCTGGAACAGGGGGTTCAGTAAACAAGATATTAAATGACTGAGGCTAAACATATTGTGTATCAAACCAAAATACCAACGTAGCTCAACTTCCTCCCACACACTCGGGGTCCTTATACTGAAAGAGCTTGGCTGAATGCAAGGAGCCAGACACTGAAAAGTTACAGAGGCAGGAGAAGACTCTCAATGCCTCTGATTAGAATCTGGCTTTTTAAGAAGTGTGAATAGCCAAATGTTTGGACAGTGATGGTTTAAAAGTTAATTCGTTACAACATTCATATACAGTACTGGTTGCACCAATGCTTTCAGTACAGATTTTTAACTTGTTCTTATTGGTGCATCAGAATGAGATTATATGCACCAGCGGCTGAATATGTGTTTCATTTATCTCATTAATTTTATTGATCCATTAACAGAAAGTGACAAGAACTTTTTTTTTGTCAAATAGGTATTTTAAGTATTCCCTTTCAGATATGCAGTATTTATTTGAGGGTTTTGCATTTATCTTTGTAGCTGTTTCACAATTAAAATTGTAATGCAAACTGCAACATGTGACAAACACTGTAGAGTTCAAACTTAGTGCTCAATAAAAGCGGGTCTAAGCCTCAATTTGTTTCAGAACATGGTGATATTAAACCCATACTAGATATGATCACCATATAAACAACATGATTATGAGTACAATACTGTTTTTTTTCTTTGTGGCAGCCTGCCACATACTGAATTTTTATTTGTGGAGCTGTGCATTTTTAGAGCTCTTGCTCTCTCTCACACACAAACACAACTTAACCCTCACCCTGACTCAAACCATAACCATTTAAAAGGAACATTAATAGAGAGTGTGGCATTTAAATGTTCTTAAAACTCGCCCAAATAAAACCATGCACGCGAACCTAATATTGGTGCACAAAATAAAGTATCTGGGAGAAGAAAAGCATTTTTGCTTAGGTACAATCCTGCTTCACTCGTGCAAATGTAGCTCACGGTGCTGCAACAAGCACAGACTAAAATACAAAAAGACATGGAATTTGGCGCACCTTCACTGGGTGTGCTGCTGGCCTTCACAGGGTGGCTGTTGTTCAGCTGAGGGCTGTCCACAACTGGGCCAGCGTTGCTGGGCTGAGGCTCCAGGAATGGGGGGGTACAGTTAACTGGAGGAGAGGAGGATGGCGATGCTGGCTTTGTCTCACTGTCCCCAGCAGCAGAGCCAGTTTCTTTACTCTCTGTGATGGGTTAAAGAGGGGAAATAATCATTTAATAAAATCACATGTCATAAGGAAGTTGCAGTTTGCACACTTAAAATTGCAAAGGCTTATATTTTGTAGTCATTTTTTTAGTTTCATTAACTGTTCAACTTTTCAATTTTGCTATTTAGCCAACTGTTCACATGAAAATCCTGTAACAATAAGGCTGACACAGAAAAGCCTAAATATTCCATGACAGCTGTAGGTAATGAGACTGTAAAACTGGATTGTTCGAAAGTCATATAAGAGGATACAGAAATAATGGAATAAATACGTTTTTAGATCCACTATTAAAAATGAACAAAAGATATGCACATACAAATTAAGTGGGTGAAGGGTGATAAAAACAATCTAAAATCTTTAAAATCCCTCCATACCCTTGTCTTTGTCTCCCTCAGCACTGTTCCTCTCAGTGTCAGTAAGGTTCTCCTCTTCTTCTTCCTCTTCTATCCCCTTGAACTCCAACTCCTCCTCCAGGATTGTCTCCTTGCCACCCTTCTGTAGAAGTAACAAATGTTCAAGGACACCCAAGAAGGCTTATGATAAAAAAAATCATGTTCATATCAAGTCCAAAACAACAACTGCTATTGTAAAAAGGGTCAAAGCACCAGACAAATCTAGTCACAAGTGTTAATATTACTTCCATTGTTCAATATGTAAATAAAACTAAACAAACCTTCATAGGCATGAAAGCTCCAGAGGAGTCAAAAGTGCCCATCTCCCCGTCCTCCTCATCTGTGCACCACTCAGGCAGGCCGTCCCTCTCATCCTCTAGTCCATCACTGCCTGCACGCCGGCGGCCACCGCCATGACCCTCTGAGTCCCGAAAGTCGAAATCAAACTTCCTCCGGCGACCCTCACCTGGACCGGCATGGTCTCGCCAGCCTGCTGAGCGAGGACCACCATCTGACAACGAAAAAGACCGCCATCAGTGAGGATATTGTCACAATATATAATCGGAGGACTCATTTAAAAAATAAATAAATAAATAAATGAAACTTTGTTGGTTAGTGCTACAAAAGCTACAAGAGTTAAGATGAACACACTGTCCAGACAATCAAGTGCTTACATCTTAAAAGGTGTTGTATCTAGCCTCCTCTTCTTTTCATCAACCAGCCAAAGTGTAGGAGTTCAAAATGAGTTTAAACATGTAAGGTAAAGGTCATGCTGTCCTTTACTTTTACTGTTATGTCTTCAGAAACTGTGCAGCTGTTTCAGGCAAAACCCAGTGCTTAACTGTGTCTTGTAGAGACCACTAAACTGCCACTAGATGTCACTCTATCTACTGTAAAAGTTTGGCCTGCACACATGACACAACTGAGGTTTAACGGCATGTAAAAGTGAGTAGAGCAAATCACTTAAATACTGACAGCTTTAACCAGACATACTCTAAATTCAGTTGGAACCAGGGGAAACACACTGAGCAATTACACTAAATTGAATGATCAGATCTACCTTTTTATTTTTTTTATAGCCAATGTATTACCAGCTTCATAAATAACTAAACAGGGTAGTTTAAATGAATCGTGTATTAGCAGATGTGAAGGAGATTTTTTATGGGCTTGAAAAAAAATTGTTAATATAAAAAAACAAGTTCTTATAAGGTTTGAATTTGTTCAATACAGAGTAGACAGGTCACCCACATACACTTCACTCAATCATCTGAGGCTGTTTGTTATAAGAAATCTTTAGCAATTCTTTTTGACGTAGCAGTGAGGGCAAACTGCTTGAAAATAAGATACAGTTTTTAACACAAACAGTTTAAGGCAGCACTACTAAACATACATAAATGTTAGTATTTATCATACCATCCCTGCGGGGTCCAGCAAGTCTCCAGCTGCTGCCTGGCTCCCCCTCATCTTCGTCCTGCTCCTCCCGAAGGGTGCGCCAGTTATCGCTGTCAGCCCTTGTGTACTCCTTCCTCCCTGGACCCCCGGGACCTGAAGACTCTTCAAAGCCAGGGCGCCCCACCTCCCGTCGCAGCGGCTTCTCAAAACGGCGCTCACCCCTGAGGATTGGAGGGGAATTGAGGGAAATTCATATCAGTTAAGTGATAAACAGAGAAAAACAAGTCCAAAGTAGTGACAATTTTTTATCCAACAACCTTACATTTCCCCACCATAGATACTGATTTCATATTTTAACCAAGCCCATTCAGACAAGACTTATGAGAAAATCAATAAAAGGACTCTTTAGTTCAGTCTAGACTAATTATAGAAGATGTATAAAAAGGTGTGCTAAATCATGCCTTGAGAGCAAACGTCTATAAAAAAAAAAGAATACCATAGAGGATTACTGAGTTTATTAAACTGGATGACAGCTTCTCAGGAGTCAGGATATATGCCTTTATTGTGCCATGAAGCCATGATTAATTTGACCTTGGGGTAGCATGCGCTGGCTTTTTCTTACCGGTCATCCCAGCTCTGGCTGCGGTGTATCTCTCGGACGCTGCGGCCAAAACCCACCTCCGAATCTTCAATACTTCTTTGGTAGAATCCACCTTCACCACGACCTCGTCCTGGTCACACACACACACACATGGACACACAGAAGGATTAATGTTTTTCCATATCATCACTTTCAAGAAATGCTTTAATAAAACAAAATGTCTTGCACTACTATTTTATTAGTTTGTATCCCCTCCAAGCTGCAGACAGCCACACATGCAGCAGCACGTGCACAAAAAATACTGAAACCCACACAGCATCTTTCGAAGTTGTTTCCTTGGCTGTCCTGAACCGGACGGCTAGTGTTTACATTGGCCATTCATAAGCTCAGAGTGCAGTGTGTGCACAAGGTGAGTTCTTAAGCCCCAGTGGTTTTAGACAGGTGTGGCTGGACAAAAGGAGGGCTATTAAGACAGGCCAAGAGGAAGTGTGCTGCATAGAGATGGTGGAAGAAAAGGGGAAATAAACACTTTAGTCGCTGGCTTGAATAAACTGCCTTACTTTCGTTGGATAACAGCCATTGTCCTTTCAGCCAAGGGTTTTGGGCAGCATTTCTGTTGCTGTTGGACTCATGTTAGCTTTAGCACAAGTGGTTGTGGATTTGTCATGAGTGCACTTAGAATGAATCAATGCCGTATTTTTTGTGTTTCGGGGTTTTTTTCCTCTTCTAATGGGTGTCTAAGAGTGTTTTTTTCCTTTATTTTTTACCTCGACCGCCTCGGGTGGCCCCTCGCCCTCGGACCACTCCAGCCGGGGCGGCCCCACCCACTCCTTTTCCCATGAGCCTCAGCACCGCCACACTGTTCACAGACATGGAGAAGTTCCTCTGCGAGAGAAATGGAAAGAGCAAAAGGGAGGAATGTGAGGAATGTGAGCTCAACAGCCACATTTGTCAACCAACAGAACAGCTCGCTTTAGAACTGCCGAGGTATCATGTTGAGATATCACATGGCAAACTAGAACAGTTCAACATTTGCAGGTATAAATGTATTTGTAAACGTGTGCTGGTGGCAGACCTGCTCCTCCTCAGTGAGAGGCACCAGTGCCAGTGGCTGCATGGGCTCATCTTGCAGAATAGCAGCAAACTCCTTATCCTGCATATCCTCTGGGACCTAAAACAAAAACAACAAGCACAGAGGGGGGACAGATTTAACTTTTATAATGATTTAATAAAAATACTGACCTACAGACATGTTTTGGAGAACGGGAAAGTAAATAGTAGTTTAAAAGCAACATAAATGCTTGAGTTTAAAAAGGATTGCTTTAGCAAAATGACATTCTCAGCACTGCAAAATATTTCACATCATTTTCTCTTTTTGGGATTATTTCTACAGTTTTGAGTAGGACTTTGTAGAGCTTTCCCACCAACCTTGTTGTCTTTGATATAAAGTGCTAACATCTCCTCTCGGCCGTAGCGGTACTCGGCCAGCTTGTACTTTGGCATGGCGGGGGAAGGAGGGGGGGATGTTACACTCCCCCCACTGGACAGTGCACGGAGCCTGTGTGAGGAAGAGCACAGGAATCATTAAGAAGGAATCATGTTTTTACACATGAATCTCAAACAAACCAATAAATATTTCCATGTTTGTTTTGGAAGGCAGGACTTGAGTGGAATGTTTTTTTGCAACTTCTTGACAGAATCAAATACAGAAGAAATCACCTCTAATGAACTCGGGGTAAATGTTGCTGTTGGCTCGGAATACAGAAATAATGAATGCTATTGTGCAATAGCAATAGAATTCCTTTTAATCTGAGATGGAGAAAAATATCTAATAGCATTCATCTTGCAGCAGGGAAAAAGAAATTTACAAAAAACCAACCATTAACCATCCTCCTACGCAGGTCCCCCTGAATACATTCAGCTAAACACAGATGATATACTAGCTTTCCAATCTCAAGATTTCATTTTAAAAAGCTATTACTAGCAGGCCAGAATCCAAGGCTGACTGTTCAACAATGGCTGCATTCACATGCCTCTACAAAGTGTGTCATTGACTCACAGCCCCACATCAAAACCATATGCAACTCTGAGGTGTAGAGGTGGGTGTAGGGTGTACAACGTAAAAGAAAACATCATGAAAGGCCGGCTAGTAGCATGTGGCATATCAAATAAATAAAAATAAAATAAGGGGTAAAAATAAGGGGAGCAGCTACCAATATGCATAACAAAAGGAAAGCTAAGGAAACATGCCAGAGGTGGGGCACTGAGAAATATTTCTGCACAACTGTATTCCCTTGTATTTACATTAGCAAAATGTTGCTACCCTCCCTAACAGGACAGAGCATTAAAGCTAAATGACCTTCCACATACTTAAATACAGACAATAAAAATCCTTTGTGAATCTTGTAGAAGAACGGCTGGACTAATATTTATTGCATAAATCTACATACATGGAAGAAGGTATTCACTTTGAATCCAATCACCATGAATAACAGCATACTGACTGATTCTTATGCCAACAAAACTTTGAGTTGTCTAAATAATATTGTGTTGCTAATGGGAATTAAAAGACTAGTAAACATACTGCCCAGACAGCTTTATGTGGCGAGCACCTGAACTGGCAGCTGTATAGCTACACATATTTTAAAAGGGTATGAGAATAAAAGTGGGCTAGAAGGGCCACTGAGAGGAAAGCAGCTGCAGATTTGTAAAGAGAGAAATATTCTGTGAGGTTGGCATTGCACCAAGAATGCACACAGCAGTCACAGGCCATTAGAGATGGAGTGCTACCAAACTGGAGACTACGCCTCCCCACATTAATCGTTACACAAACACACGCTGGAGAGGAGGAGGAGAGACAGCAGAGACACAGGCAGAGATGGACAAGACACGGCTGTGACAATGCTTACATTTGGACTCGTTTTGTCATAGTTAGTGATTACAACAGAAAGCAGTCTCAGAAACTCAACTGAAATGATTTAAATTGTATATTTAAACCCCCTTGAATCCATGTGGATTTCACATCTTTTCTCCCTTGATGGCAGTAAAAAAGACAGTGTTGACTATGTTTATAAAATGCCAGAAAAAAAGGAAAATCCAATACTTTTTCAGAATGCAAAGAAAGAATAATATAATTTGCGGATTTGAGCCAAGATTCCTTTGAAACAACATGGAGGAATAGTAATAACGTGGTCAGAATACTGTCAAAATTTGAACTTCTACACTTCCATGACCAAGAAAAGCATTTGCTGACTAAAATATCATTAAAAACTAGAAAATAAACAGTAAAGGCAGACCTTGAGGAGTCAAAATCACAAATTATACCTCACTTGATTAAATCTCTTAACTATTACACTGTTGCCAAAAGTATATTTAATCATTATGAGCAGTATTACATTTCTTTTGTTGAGGTTGTACTTCTTTACGAATTTAGTGCGACTTAAAAACTTGGCAGAATAACTTAAAGAAATCAGATCAGTTACCATTCTGGGCCGAAGTTAAGAGTCTCAGCAGTCATATTCCTCACGTCCACACAGAACTGAGTTTCTGAAGAAAAAAAACAACATTTTTTATTCATTGTACAGAAAACAAAGCAACTTGTAGAAAAGTGGTATGCAAAGGAATAAATGCACCCAAAACTGCCTTACCCTGTCCAGATGATCGGAGCAGGCTGGACTGGGCTGGACCAGGCTAGAGCTGGCTTGCTTTAGTTAGGCTTAGGTGACTAGAAGGCTGAGTGGTGCTTAAGCTGTGGTCACAGAGCTCCCCAAACACACAGACACAAAGAGAATAGCTGCCAGTTTCAGGTGCTTGAGGAATACCAGGTTATCAGGTCCTAACTAGGTAAGGAAGGGGGTTCGACGACAGTTTGGAGAATGGAAGCTCCTGCTACTCACAGCCGAAAAAGGTTGTAAAACATAAAAAAGAAACAAAAAGAACCTTGGAAAATTAACAATGGAACAAAATAAAATACTCTTGCTAGTAATAATGTTTTCTGTCTCTCTCTTTTTTTCTTTTTTGTTTTTTTTTTTACAGCAGTTATATCTCACATTAAAGTTAAAAATATGAGCTGATTCATCAAAAAGGTAACGCAAGAATGAAATAACAGCCAAAACAATGAAACAGGCTGCTGGAACAGCTGCCAAGAGCAGATGCGACTCGCAATCTTCTTCTCCTTTCTCTCTCTCTCTTTCTCTCTCTCTCCCTCCGTGCCTTCTTCTCTCGCTCCAACTGAAATGTGGATTGGCGGAGACCCTCCAGGTAACCCCTTTATTTCCTTTCCTCCTCCCTTTGCACCACTGGAAATAAAGCAGAGATTGAGAAAAGGGTTAAAAGCAATGGAACAATTAAAAGAAAGTTGGAATGAAAAATGTTATAAATGTACATTTAATAAATTAGCTGCCAGAACGATGCATTTTCACAGCTTGGCAGTCCGCCTACACTGTAATAGGAAACCAAGTGTAATTTGATTTTCCGTTGTGTAGCCATGACACACTATTTTTACTAGTGCCTTGGACTCACTGAGAGGTATCGGCCCAGTTTGATCAATCCGTTCCAGAACACTGAGCTCAAAGAAAACACTGTGGTATTCCTACACGAATAAATGAAACAGCAAACTATTTGCAGTCCAGTGCTCAATCGTGGCCCTGCATTGCTACTGCTCAGAGATTTTCCATCCAGAAATCTAGGGAGTCTATTTCAGTAATGTTGTGAACCAGCTGTTCCTGAAACCATACAGCTGGCTGGGGATAGTTCCTGAAAATGTCATGGCAACTAAACCAACATCCAGGCAGCTAAGTTTTAACAGTTACTGCTGATATACAGTTAATGAATCTCTATGATATGAGCACAGCCCAAGTACTCAAGTATTCAAACATTTAGAATGATGCCTTTCTTCTTGTCTTTATCATACAGGAGAAGGCAAGAAAACCATCTCGCTTAAATTTAAGTTCACACTCGCCAAATGCACACCTGAAGCTTAGAGAACCTAAGATGCCAACTGGTTGTCATCGTTCATATGCTCTATCGATTTTAATGAAAGTTTTTTGTTTGTTTGTTTTTACACCAAGACCTTACTTTCCTTCTTTTTGCCATAATGACAATTCTGTTTTGATGTTCCATTTGCATAAAGAACTGCTCTCTAATAGACAGCCATAGGTCCAAAACTACCTCTACTGGCTGAATTCAACATGTGCTTTAGAACATATCTTTTAAACACTGTTCAGATTAGTCATATTCCACCAATAATTGTTGGCGCATGTTTCTATTATGGCTATTCATAATAAATAGACTTGAACTGCTCTCTAATAGACAGCCATAGGTCCAAAACTACCTCTGCTGGCTGAATTCAACATGTGCTTTAGAACATATCTTTTAAACACTGTTCAGATGTGCCATATTCCACCAATAATTGTTGGCGCATGTTTCTATTATGGCTATTCATAATAAATAGACTTCATAATATGAAACCAATCTACTTTTATTGATTAAATAAGTGCACCATCTACAAATGACATACACTGGGTGGCAGTATAAGCCATCAGGTTGGTATGTGATCCATCAAACAACACAAAGAAGAACTCATGCAGCACGTTAATGTCATGCTCATGTCAAACTACTGCACCTGGAGCTAGGCAAATGTACGTTAAATTTAGTTAGTTTAGAGCTGAGGAATAATTTCTCATCCATCTTTGTTCGATGCGGCATAAACTACAGGCTATGATTTTTTTTAATGAAATAGGACCAACTTTTATCAAACCTATGAAAATCTATCTGACTGAAATTTTCACAAGCATAGTGATGTATCAAATTTGTATTTATGCTGTTTGGTCACATGTATTGACACAAAGTGTAAAATACTGTTATCATGAGTAAAATTATCGATTTTGTCCCAGTTGGAACATTGTTGGAAACGTGGGTAAGTATACATGTGTAAGTATACAACTCAATAAATTATTTAATAATTTTTAGGCATTTTAATGTGACAATGTTACATATTATATGCATAAGGATCTTTGTCCATTAAATCAATTTTCAAACTGTAACAAGGCACAATCAATTCCAGTGACTTGAAATATCACCGGCAGATTTATAAGCTTTATATAATTTCAATGACTTACAAGTTGATAAAACAATCTATTGCTTAGGGCTGGATGAAACACTGGCATATGACGTTATACATTATAGAGTTGTTTATTTTATTACATGTGTTTACTGAGACATCAATTTCTTTAACATATTTGGTTAAACTGACCTACTGTATGAAATAATTTAAATTAGCAGTATTCATTATAGCTACAATGGATTTTTGAACCAATGAAATGTTCATTGCATTTCAATATTCAGGGTTTCAAGATTTTATCCATGACAGTTATCACCACCATTATTTAGTATCTTTAGGTTTTCCAGATGTTTCAGTTTTGAAGCTTTCTGTGACTTTCCAATCCACAAGTAAGCTTTACTCTCCATGCAGCTTCATAGTGCAAAGCTCTAAAATTGCGGCTGAGTACCACTTTTTCATCTTGTGTTATTTAGCTTTCTACGTAGAATAATGTTGTTATTAAATATCACATGTTCTACGGTTAAGAAAGGAAAGGGCTTTCAAACCACTTTAAAAGAACACTCCTGTCTCCGATAAATCATCATTAAACCCAACCCTAACCATGACAGAATGTTAAATGGTACACTAACATACAGGTAATTTTAAAGACTGACTGGTAACACAAAAAAACGCAAAGCATAAAAGTAGCTAAAAAGTCAACACTGTAAAACTGGCACGAGTTATTGACTGAATAACTATTTCCCCATACCAAATCTTAAAAAAAGGTATTCTATTGATATTTTGACGATTCAATATTTACTTAAATAATTTTAAATTTTCATATATACATATACACTAGTACAAAATGATGTTGATAAAAATAGTCATGTAAAAATTCTGGCAGCATTCTGGCCTGTTTCCTGTTAGTGTTGGAACTTCTGCAACTTATTACGCCCCATTGCTATTGGTCAACACTATGTAATTACAGGAAATTCAGTACATAATTGCAGTAGAGTACTGAGACCGTCTACCTTTTGACTAGCTCAAAAGACATTAAATAACTTAACTATTGCAATATACACATTTAAGACAGGAAACTGGAAAACTAGATGATGACAAGTCCACTTTAGATCTGAGCACATATTGGGTAATAAGTATTACTTGTTTTAACTTTATTGAATGGAGATGAAATTTGAAAGTGACTCTGTGTGTGTGTGTGTGTGTGTGTGAGAGAGAGAGAGACAGAAAGGAATGTTGAAGTCTGCAGGAAAAAAATGTGACAAAATGCAAGTGTCAAGATAGTAAACTGAAAAAATGCCATAGTAAAAAATCATTGTACCATTTCAATCAGACCTCTGGTTGCCACAGCTGTTTGATTAACTCCTTTTGTCTTGACAAGAAATGCCTCGAGTGTGTGTGACTGTTTGTGTGTGTTTATATATATATATATATATGTGTGTGTGTGTGTGTGTGTGTATATGTGTGTATATATATATATATATATATATATGGGCATTATTTAGCATTATCATTGAAAATTATCTATAGTAATTGTACCCAAAGTAATGTACTGCAAATTACAAGTGGTAGGACCTCAAACGTAAGAGGTTTGCCCTATCAATCAGTCTAAAGGCAGAAAAATAAGGAAGCAATTGGCATTGGGGATTAATTTATGACACAAATTGGAGTGTAGATCAGTCAATAGCTCATGATAGTAGAATTTCAATAACGGGAGAACATAATTACACTAAAATGTTTAACTATAACATATTTAAATTGGTTTGATATGTACACATTGATATGTATGTAGCATTAGTTAAGTTAACTTTGAGCAAAACAAAAAATAATAAAGCAAGGTCAGGCAGACATAACGTTGCTTGCAGAATATTTATGTCATCACGCGTTTGAACATTTGCAATAGTGGTGCACTTCAAAACGTGGCGGGATAACATTTGCAAGCTGCATGGACAGACTTTAAGCTAACGCTAGCACTATACAGCAATTTCACATTTTAACTGAAAAATGATGAATTGTTTGGTCCTAAAGATGGCTAACGTATTGACGAAATAGCTTGCCTTAATATTAGCCACCGTCAATGGATGCGTGCTATATCGACGTTAGCGTACACATTTAACTGCTATTCATATTTCAAGCTTATTACAGCGCATCGATTTTTATGAGAAAAATCAAAAGTTACAACACAAACTACTACATAATATCATAATTCTGTTGCATAACGGAGATGGGTTAGCTAGCCTGCTACATAACCTAGCACAAGGTATGCGTTGATCGTAAAGGCCTTCGCTTGTAGGTTCAAATGACACCAGATATGATGGCGGAGGGGGCGGAGTGATCAGATCAGACTCCCCGGCCTGCTCCGCCAATGTGCGGACGACCACCTCCACTCTGTTGTCGGTGTTAAGCTAGTGCTACCGCGATGTAAACAGAACAACCACATAACAGATAGAACAGAGGCTTAGTCCTAAAATAACAAAGTGAAAATGCCCTTATCACGATGGATAATTCAAAGCCATTCGAGCTGCAAGAGCTGAGGTTAGCTTGTTAGCTCACGTTAGCCATCAAGCTAAAAGACAAGCTGCAAAGAGGAACCATGGCTTACCTTCACTGTTTGTAGCTACCAGACTGGTCGTCTGCACGGTGTGTCTACAGCCAATATATCGTATGCATTGGTCTCTTTAAACACTGTAAACGTATTCATTCGACAGAATCGTACTTTCAGAAAGTCGCGCTCTGTTTTTTATTTATTATTCTTCCCTCTCCTCCAACGGTCGCAGCTGCGTATCAGTATGTGTCTGCTGGCTCCTAGTCGCTGCTCTTCTTGTTGTTTGTGTTTCGGAAACATGGCCGTCCGTGTGATACCACGTGACTGGACACTGACAAGCAGCTAACCAATGTTGTAGCAGGGCAAACACACCCCTATTTACTAGCCAGTACACTGGTGTGTACCACACTTTGCAACGGCATCTTCTCGTGCGGAGCGTTGTAGTGAAATCTGTTTAATTAGCGTCGGAGCCTAGGCGCAAGACAGCAATCTGTTCAATACAATTTCGTGAGGTAGCAATGTGTATTTTCAGAATAGCTAAATTAACGTCTGGGAAAGTTGTTGCCGAAACTCCGTGTCAACAGAATCATGCTTGAAATACGACATGAGATGCTGTAATTTGAGTTATTGGCTATCAGTGTCCTTGAGAGGGAAATGAGTAACTGGCAGGACATGTTGAGAGCCATGTACAACTGAGCATGTGCACAACGTTGTGGACAGCAGTATATGATACAGTCAACAGAGGGCGCTGTGCAGCAGTGGTACAGTAGGAGCAGATCCACAAGCAGCAGTGACAAAATGTCACATCGTCCGCTCCTTTGAAATTGGGCGATTTTTCACATAGTGATTACATAGAACGAAATATATTTCTAATAAAAGAGAAGTTACAGTGGATATGAGTTTGAATGAGAATGAGTGGAACAAATCACAACAAATACAACTGCAGCATGACAATTCCATCAACATTAAAGAGGGATGTTTTAATTGGAAAAAGATAGACAAGAAAATCAATAAATAAAATTGGAAAACATGGCTAATACAATTCAATTGAAAACTCTGTAATACTGTTGTGAGCATAGGAGCATCAAGAGTGTAATAATTACAGTACTAATCTTAATGATATCACAAAGCCCCAGGTTAATTCTGTGTTAATTGGTTTGAGGTAATTTATGACTTGCTATGCAACTTCAACACAAACTAAAGCAATAACAGCATTAGGGAAGGTGCTGAATTATTATCTTATTTAATCTTAAGGCCTTGAGGGGTTCCATATGAGAGTTTAGTTTTAAGACATTATTTTAATACTTTTCTTCCCAATGGTGCAAATTCCAAAGTACATAGAGTTTAAATGAATTCACCTTAAACTAAATGACATGCAACCTGTACAATGCACAGATGGTAACATAACTGAGATTGAATAATGGCCCAACAGCTCATTTTTACCTCTTGGCTAACAAGTTCATCCAGCCATGAAGGTGTTTTAAATATTCTTTATCTATTTGTGTCATATTGGGTTTTTAAGAACATGTTATGAAAGAAGATACATACCTTAACTAAAACTACCATAAATATGTGTACAGTTACCTCTAATAGCAGTAATAATGATCATTAGAAGTATTTATAACTATATTTCATTAGCAATTTGGAGTTGTAGATGTTTAGCATAACCACCGGAGGGCAACATGCACTCATTACTTCATTTTTTGTATTTGATCAATAATTGCACCTTTACTTGATGAAAAACCACCACATACCACCACTGAAATGTTACCTGTGCTTTAAAAAACTGCATTGTGTTTTAAAGCATCATAAAGTCAATGCATTGCATATAAAAAAGGGTCGATTGGCTGATTAATAATGTATGAATAATTTTGCCACAGCAAAGAGAGAAGACATGAATACAAGAATACATCAATTGAAACAGTCAATCTCTCATATTGTTTATGTATTTAAAGTTAGGTGTTGGTTAAAAGGTGTTGAATTATAAATCTACACCTTAAAACTACTCATTTAGCAAGAAGGTAAGCTTTCAGCAGTCATTAGAGGGAGAAGGTAAAGAAAAATAATCATTTAGATGTTTGTATTTGGCCACATTTAAGAACTTTTTAAATAATTCATCTTCTTATCTTTTTCATTTTGGGATCAGTCATATGCTTGCATCCTGTAAAAAAAGGAAGACAAAGGTCACTCAGGTCTATCAAGTCATGAAAGACTTGCTTCACCAGAGCTGTGTGAATCAACAATGACTTTCTCCACAGGAGTTTGGCCACTGCAAAAAAAAGAGGGACACAGAAATGTCTTAGCTTTGACCTTCTCTGCTAAAAAAATGAGCTTACCCATGCTTGGGCTGACCCACAACAGCAGCTGCAAACTGTGTACCCACTACTAGGAGTGATGTGGTGCCATTGGCAGCATCTATGGGCACCATGAAGGGTCCAGAAGTTGTTCGTCTGTTGCCAGGTGATCACACTAATCCCATAGGTCTGCTAATGCTTCATGGCGCCCACGTCAAAGCCCTGTTTGGACTTAGGTGCTGTCTTTGCAGCCTTGCACTGATCTGCTTGGCTTGCTGTGCAGGAGGGCTGGACTAAGCAGCAAACAGCCAGCAGCAGTACATGGAGGTCAAAGGTTAGGTTCATCCAATTAGGTATTTCTGGTTTTATGATATCACCTCATATGTTAAATGAGCTAATAGGTCAAATCAAGTCATGTTGTTCCACTTGAATATCATTGAAAATGACAGCACTGCAGTACCTGCTTATCCTTATTCATATATGTGTGCTTAATTCAAAATAGTGCAAAGACAGTACAGAATATTTTTTTCAACGTATACAGTAATGAGTAAAGATTTACAGAAACTAGTGTATTATTTTAATATCTTAAATACAGTGTACAGAGTGAATTAATGAGATGAATTAAAACATGTGAGCAGCCTGACAGAGGCCTGTGCACAGATGCAGAGCTACATAGACATAGCAGGAGCAGATAAGTCAACTATCCAGCCAATAGAATCACTGTAAGCTGCCTCTGCTTTGCATACCGAGTCTCTGTCCAACAGTCATTCTCTACTAGATTATGACAGCAACACATGACATTAAACAGAAAATCTCACCACCATATGGAATTTCTTTACTCATAGTGCTGTGTGACTGGACTTATCCAAGCCCATATGATGAGGAAATCACCTGGTTTTATGTTATTTTCATTTAGTCCAGTTGTGCGATGATGTACTGGTTTTGCACCTGCTTCCTGTCATTCTCCCTGCTGATGGTGTCCCTCCTGGTGAGCGCCAGTGTGTCAAACAGCTTTAAAGAGTGCAGCCATTTTTTCTACATGCAGACACCACCTGCAGGGATGAAGGGAGCCAGCCTGAGGAGGATCTGCCAGAAGTATGTAGACAAGCTGCGCTATGCCACCTTGTATGACAGTAGTCGTCGCCTCCCCCTCTACTCAGCCTACATCTTCAAAAAGTCTAATGGGAAGCAGAGGATGGACACACCATGGATGTATGAGCCACAGGTACAGAGAGCAGCACCAATTTATTTAGTGCATTTGTCACTTAGCTTGTTAAGGTTGAGAGGGCCAAAATATGTTTTGGGAATTTATGACATTTGACCTGTAGTACATCCCTGTTTGCATTTCACTCTCGTTGCTCTTACAGTAAAGATTATTGAACTTATTCTTTGAATTTTGGTCATAATTAAAGTCATAATTTGACATTTTGGCTATTTTGTATTAGCCTCTAAAAAACGTCAATTTCAAATGATAAATAGCACATCTGTCATTCCTTTCCCCTACAGTTGGTCTCTGGTGATGAAAGTGGCAACATGAGAGCGCTTCCGCTGACTGAAGACACGCCCCCTCTGATTGAGGACAGCCAGGCCGTGCTGGAGGACTACACAGACGCTGTAGAATATAGACGCAGTCTACTGAATCCAGACATGCACCAGTTAGAGCCAGATGACAAATCCTCAACATATACTCTGACTAATGTAGTCCCATTACTCACAAACCTCCTGGACACGGCCTGGAACCCATACTTGGACATCATCCGCCGTCGCCTCAACAACTTCTGCCACGGCAAATCGTTCATGGTGACGGGGGTGACCGTTTCTGGGGCAACCATCCAGCGAGAGAACAGGGACCGCCTGGCAATCCCAAAACACATTTGGCTGGCTTACTGCTGCCCACAGTTTGACCGTAACTCTCCCTATGAGGTGCGGTTCATGTTCCCTGGTTATGGAGGCTATGCCCTGAATGAACATGCTGACCACAGTGTGGTGGAAGTCCCTCTGAAGACTTTGGAGAGTTTCCTGAAGAGCCAGACAGGCATGGACAGTGACCTGACTATTTTCTACAAGGGCTGTATATCAGAGAACACCTTTAAGAAGAAAAAGAGAGACCTTAATAGTGTTTCAGTATGATGGAAGAATCAAGAACTGGATGCACATTCACAGATGAGCCTATCACTGACATGCACATACTGTATTAAGAGGACTAAGTCAAGTAAACTTTAATAGAAGCAGTGTTAAGAAGTCCTGGCTCCTCTTGTTCCAGTTAAATTGGAATTTTATTCAGGAAAGAAAGAGACATTTTATGACTAACATAGTTATCATGCACCTTTAAACATGAGATGAAGCTTTAATAGGTAGTAACAGAATTTTTGCAGGTAAAACTAGTTGAAAATAAGAGAATGTATATGAAAAATATTCACTTTTTCTGACACAAATGAGGTGTGCATTAAAGGTTCTAAAAACTTTTAAAAAACATGAAGCACAAAGGCTGCTAAAGAGAGACTGTTAAATAAAAGATGTGAAAACATTTTTCGACAAGCAGTTTGGCTCATGTGGAGGCTTAAACAGAGTTCATCTCATGAGCGCGAGACATTCTGTAGAGAAAACCTTCATCAGTCGCTCTGTTGCATTTCACAGCACAATCAGTGGATGTAAATAACACACAAGAGGCCATCTTTCCAGTATACCTCAGGTTCAAACGTCATTATACTTTGCACCTTCTTTCATCACACTGGTGAGAGCTGAAAACATGTGGGCAAAGTTTGAGTCTCTGTTGGAACTGGAATGTTACTGTGGATATGTTTTTTGTATCTTCACTAAAATTGTGAAATTGTAAATAAAGGTAAACTTATTGGGTAACACCTAAAACTGTATTTTTTTCATTTACTGTACAATATTTTTTTTGTTACTTAATTTTTACAAGTTGTACTTTCTGAGGTGTTTGTTTCAGCTGTATTATTTAAATATTTTTTGAGAGCAGATCGAGGGGATGAGAGCATTTAGATTGTTCAGAAATTTTATATCCCTCTGTGAGCTATTTAACAGCTTTATAATTGCTTCAGTGTTTAAACAAGATAAGTCTTATACTATCTGTGGCCAGTTAAACTCTGAAGGGCACAAGTCCAGCTTAGCAGACAGGACTTTCACCTTTTCTCTGACCAATACAAATGGATACTGATGTGCAGCATTCTGAGCTGCAATGCGAATGTTAATAGATAACAAGATGACAAAGGTGCTCTGTCCATCATGATAGCAAGTGAGAATCACAGATGTTAAGTAAAAACTAGTATTTTTTCACCATTAAGAGCTTCATTTAAACCTGATGGCTTGAAGTTTTTGGACATGTAGTATAAAACTGCAACCTCCCTGGTGTGAACTCCTGTTTGTAAGTCTGAACTTTCTCTTATCCAATTAAGAAAACTTAAACAGTTTTCTTTTTAAGTTATTTTTACTTTTTAAAAATTTTTACTTTCAAAATATTATTTTAGTCCTATTTGTACATTACATATTATATTACTCATGATAGATTCTGAATCTGGTTACTACATTGCTTCATTGAAGCCTTTAATTATTAGTGAGATATTAAAGTCCAAGGTGTTGCTATTAAAAAAAGAAAAAATCAAAATGATTCTGCACAACGTGTGTAGCACAACATCCATGGTATTCAGTGAAAACTCCAAGAGCCTGTCCAGAAGTTTTTATACAATTTTATGTTTTCAAGAAATACTTACTGTATCTACAAAGGGGCTTGGTAAGATTACTTTTTCTACCTTTTCCCCACCAGGGAGAGTAACAGCGATGTCTTTGTCTCTCTCACTGTGGGTGGGTCTGTTTAGTAGGTAAGAAAGTGCGTTATTTGCATACTGAGTCCTGATTACAGACAGCGGAGTGTGAACCCTGCATGAACTGTTTCACTGGGCTCCATGGGTGTACAGAGGCACACTCAATCATTTATAGAAGCTCACAGAGACACGCTTGACTTAAATTTAACGGCTTTTACCTCTCACCAGATTACACATCAAAATCATCCTGATGATGGCATGGGCGCAGAGGGCTTTCCTGCTTGTCAACATAATAACATCTGCAGTGAGAGGGAGAGTGGAGAAAGAGCTGTCTCCGGAGTGCAGAGAATTCCTCTACATGGAAACACCACCGACGGGGCTGGAGCACCACTCCATCCACTTCATTTGCCAGTTTTACAACAAAAAGCCACGTTATGTGACACTGTACAATACTGTGGACCATATACCTGTCTACTCAGCCTACACTTTTAAACGCTCAGAGGGGGACAGATGTGCGGATGTCCCATGGATGTATGAACCTCAGGTAAAGAAAAAAAGTAGGTTGGACATTCTAAAGTAGTATTTTAACATGAGCAGAATGCTGTATTTTTGTGCTGAAATCATGTCAGTATTCTTGTGCAAAAGCTTCTGTTAATGCACATTTTGTTTAACCACTTTCTATTATGCTACCCTCTTCCTCTCATGTGCACTGGGCCATTCTGTCTGCCTGCATAGCTATCCACAATCTCTGGTACAGATGAGATGCAGCCTTTCCCAAGTGGTTACATGCATATGAGTTTTGAAGATGCCCAAGCTGTGCTGGAGGATTATACAAACGCCATCCTTTATCAGCGGGGCACCCTCAACCCAGATGAGCATCACAGCGAGCTTGATGACAAGGCTGCCACCTACACCCTCACCAATGTTGTGCCCGTGGTGCCAGATTTCAACCAAATTGTCTGGGCCAAACAGGAGCAAATCATCCGCAAAAGGCTCAACAACTACTGCCTTGGAAAAGCTTACATTGTCACAGGTGTCACCACTTCTGGGAACATGATCCGCCGGCATAACATCAACCGCATTGCAGTGCCCGCGTACTTGTGGTCTGCTTATTGCTGTGTTGACTACGACCACAACGCACCTTATGAAGAGCGCTATAAGCTCCCTTCTTTTGCTTACTATGGCCTGAATGCAGACGAGAACAACGAGATAGTGGAAATCTCTGTCCCGAAGCTAAAGGAGTTCCTCACGAGGATAACCTTTGTAAACCAGAACTTTCAGATCTTTGTAGATGACTGTGTTCCACCAGCATCCAGTATAATGGCATAGGCAAATATATAAGTATAAGGCAGCTGTGTGCCATTTTGCCTCAGTTAACCTGGTTATGTTCTGTTTCTTCCTCATCAACAAGCCTTTTTAACAGCAGACATTTCTACTTGTTATAGTAATAAAGGAACAGGTGTATAATCCACAAAGACACTGTTTCATGCAGATGTCCCAGTAAGTCACAACAGCGTGACATTGAGCCTGTAGCAAAATATTACAAGTATTAACTGTCTATATCCTGTTGGAGAACATTAATTAAATTAATAGAAAACATGGACTTTACATCACCAGTAACATCATCCACTTTGAGATTGAATAGTTTAACAGCTCTCTCACTCTTACTGCATTGGTAACATTTCATTTACACCAACCAGACATGAAATTAACTAAAAATGTGTCAAAAATGTACCTGCTGTACCAGATTTACAGTAATAAACTTTTCAAACTGTAATCAAAGTGTTTTTGATGCTTTATTTAAAAGATTTAATAATTGAATGATGTCTGTGACATTAACTGTTCTTTATTATTCATAACATTCATAACATTAAAAAAAATATGTGGAAAATACTGCAAACTTTGTGTTGTTTTATTCCCTTTTCATGCATGAAACAATTAAATTATACAAAGAAAGCATTGTTCTGGATCCCACAAAACCTGATTTCACAAAACTTTTCATGGGGTCACTACTGCTAGGTTTTATATAAATAAATATATATTTATATATATGTGTATATATACATGTATTTTATTAATAAAGAGAGAGAGAAACAGAGAGAGAGAGCGAATGAAAGAAAGAGAGGGAAAGCGTCTGTGCAATGTACTGTATGTATATGTATAAATAGGTTTATATACACACGGTACAGATTTTACATCATTTTCATTTAGAATAAGTGAGGAAAGTGGACCTGAAGCATTGAGAAGGTTTAGGTTTTTGTTCCTTTTTAAAGCCACGGCTGAAACAGCTGCTTTGCATTTTCTGTAAAAGAACTGTTGTCAAGCAGTAAATACGAGGTTTGTTTTACTTCTTTTTTTCTGAAACATAGATTGCAAAACTTTTACTTTCTTCAGAGCTACTTCCTACATTTTTTATCCTCTCTCGTGATTAATGAGGCCATTTTTTGCAAAAGTCTAAGGAAGGTTCTCATTTTTAATCAAAGGGTATGAAGTCAGCATAGTTTTTTCCTTTGCACTGCACAGTAATAAAATGCTCTGCATGCTTGATAACATTCACTGCACCTGAATTACTGCTACAACACTTGTGGCTTTTTGAATATATGAAAAAGACTTTACAATGAGTGACCAGTCTGCTCGACGCACAAATGAGGCAAGATGTGAACTACTGAGTCTGATAAAGCTCGAGCAGAGGATGTACTTGTTATAGAGGAGTGGCAGTGGTGTGTTACAGGTGAGAAAGAGACATACAAGCAGACGTAGAGGGGTCAGAAAGGACAGAGGAGTTGTGAGAGCAAGGAAAAACGAACTTTCAAGATGATGCACAGATCAGAAGACCATGCCTTACCCCTGGCAGCTGTCGTGTCCATGCTGACCTCTTTGTTGCTGCAGGGAACACAGGCAGGAGTGGTGATGGACTTCAACCATGCTGAGCGCTGTAAGGACTCTCTGTACGTGGGCACTCCACCCCGAGGCTACCTCAGCAACTCCTTTAAGAAGATCTGCCAGAGGTATGGGGATAAACCCCGCTATGTCACCCTGTACGACCCCCAAAAACACATCCCCATCTATTCTGCCTATACATTCAAGAAGTCAGATGGGGAGAAGACGGTGGACTTCCCTTGGATGTTTGAGCCCCAGGTGAGTGCTCTTAAAACCTAATAGATGTCAAAATGTTAGCTTAGATATATCACAATTCTGTTTTCACAAAAAGATCGTATAATCACACCTGACAAGTAGTTTATAGAGCTGAAGGAATTATATTATGAGCAACAAAGGGCATGGTTATAAAAAAAACTGACTATGAGTGCTATTTGAGATAGTTGCCATGACCATCTATACTTTAGTACATAGTTATGCAAATGCGTCACTTTCACATATGTCTTGTGAATGTTGTAAATTATGAGTGGGAAAATCTCTCTCTGTGATTAGTGCCTTAACTATTAACTTTAAAGAATAAAATGTTGAGTAATATTGTGCTTCTTCCTCTCTCTCTCTCTCTCTCTCTCTCTCTCTCTAGCTGGCCTCAGAAAAGAGTAGCAGCAACATGGAGCCCTTCCCCCAATCCTCAAACATGCACATGAACTTTGAGGACAGCCAGGCAGTCCTGGAGGACTACGCTGATGTGGTTCAGTATGAACGTGGCCAGCTAAACCCTGATGAGCACCAGGCCGACCCTCTGGACAAAGCCTCCACCTACAGCTTGACGAATGTTGTACCCCAGGTCAGGGAATTCAACTTGGGCCCCTGGGCAGAACACCAGGATCTCATCCGCAAACGTCTTAACAACTACTGCCGTGGCAAGGCCTTTGTGGTCACTGGGGTCACCACCTCTGGGCACACCATCCGTCGCAACAACCTGGACCGGGTGGCTGTGCCGGAGTACATGTGGTCAGCCTATTGCTGCACAGAGTTTGACCAAAATGCACCATACTTTGTGCGCTACAAGTTCCCTGTGTTCGCAGCTTATGGGCTGAATGATCGTGTCAACAACCACATGGTGGAAGTTCCTCTCAAGAACCTGGAGAAATTTCTCAAGGGGAGGATGGATGTGGACAAGAACTTCCGGATTTTCTACAATGACTGTGTACCAGACATCTAAGAGAATGTGGCTGTGCTCTCTGTTATAGTTTGAGCTTTAGTGTGTTAACATTGTCAAAAGGTTTGGGTTTCTACAGCTCAAAATATAGCCCACATGGAAATGGATCTATTGTAACCAATAAACTGAGGAATTTATCGGAGTCAGTCTTATTAATTCTAAATATCATTTTAAAGTTTTCATTTCAAATAACTTTGCTAATTTAAAACTGTCTATCTATCAAAATTTCTCTGCAACCAAAGGTGCATCTATGAGTTGCTTGATTTGTCACATCAACTGTTGAAAATTATTGTTTATTCAGTTCCATCAGTCAACAATCAATTAGTAATTGATGAGGTATATAAAAGCCAACAGGTCTTTCTATTTGAAGATCTGAAATCATAGAATCTGTAGCGGTTTTGGCTGAAAAATAACTAACAATTGTCAAAAGTTGATGAATGAAATAAAAATCGATGAAAATCATATTTAAAAAAGTCTTAATTACTGAAGGTGGACAACTTCTTATTCAATATAATTCCAGAGTGTAAAAATACAAGCATGCTAATGTGCTGACAAAACTAACCATGCTATTTAAATGTCATTAAAGAATGTCTGACTATTATTGAGTCTAATTTGCATAAGGACACCATTAAAAACTCATATTTGTAAAAGGGGACTGAAGGAACATTTCTTTCTAAGATGTGAGATTCAGCTGGGGTCTAATAAAAGTAATAATGTAGCAATTAATATCAAGCTGATTTAATAGTTTTTAAATATGTTGTAATTAAGATTTCATCCACAGGGTGGCACTGCAGCTCATTTGAAATCATAAATGATAAGAATAAGTACAACTCTTCAATAATAAAACATTTCATCAAGAAGCCAAAAATCCAGAATTTCTGTCGTCTTATTTTGTATGTCTGAAATAGAAATAGATCTGCCACTTAGTTCAAGTTCATTTTTTGCCAGTCTGGGGCATACACAGGTTATAAAATGAAGACTGATCCAGAGAGGAAACTCTTTTCCATGCCGCCCAACCCCTCCTCTGCAGTTCTGCCTGCTCCTGTTCACATCCATAGTAGTGAGGGTCAACAACAAGCAAGTAGCTCCCCCTGCTCCCAGTACAGACTCCTAATATCCCCTTAGAAGAGTTGTCTCTGTCCCCTCCCATCATGACTGGAGACCCGTGCTTCACAAAGTGCAGATGGAGCTCCTCCACTGCAACATGCTCCAGCTCTGCACCTCCACCTCTGACGTGTACCAATTTACAGGGAACATCATAGAAATAGTCGAGCACAAGGGAGGCTTCAAATGTTCCGATCCACTCCCTGGAGCCTGAGAACGAGTCTGGTTTGTCTCCCATGTTGACTAAGGCTTGTTGGATTTCTGGGAGGCTTGGTGGAGGTCTGCACTTCTCTCCACCTGTAGACAAGTTATGGCAAAGCCAGGAAGCCATAGTCTGAATGGTACGGTAGCCACATCCCCACCCTCTGTCATCTTGCCCGTCACAGCCATAATGGTAGTAAAGATAGTCTCCTTTAATCACAGAAAATTTCTCCGGATCTGAAAGCGGCTGCGGAAGACTGATGTGGACATTCTTTGATAAGATTTTTGTTTTATTCACAATTTTACCCTCTTTGGCTTCACTTCCTCCCCAGTCAATCTCATCAGACTCCGCTGCAACAACCCTTTCATCCATTCTACAGTTTAAGCAAATGCAACTGACTTTAAAATATTCCCATCCACTGAAAACATCCGGCAATCGACAGATGCATCCGGAATTACTGTCCCCCCGCGCACATTCACTTATACTTCAGTTCCGCCTTCAGGAGCTTTTCGTCAGTTCCGTTCACATCTACAAAGGATAATTTGACGGTCTTACTAGTTGAAATCTTTAATATTTCTAACAGTCTATCTCGAAAAAAAACTGGCCACGTGATAGCTATTTGTAAAAAAACAAATTGGATTAAAGCTGCTGTAAACTCATAAGGAGCAGAAAACGCATATCCGGAAATTTATCCTAATTTCTGCGGTCGTTTCTTTTAGCATTATGATACATTCATTAAATAACATAGAAATATAACATAAGTTCACAAGTATTTTTATATTATTGCTTTTTTATGGTTTTTTGAAAAAATCTCTTTTTTGCAGTCATTGAAGATAGCATAAACCGCACGCGAGCAACACCCCTCAACACACCTGGCTGTAATTAATTTTTTCGCTAATTAATAAAATCTTATCTTGTCGCTCTTTCCTGTAAAAATGGCGA
>JAPZDZ010000016.1:4301578-4315010 GCA_029783805.1 Acanthurus tennentii | reverse complement strand
TGCTGGGATGTATGTGTTCAATAAAGACAATAAAAAGGACTGGCTGACCGCAAAGCTTTTCTACTTTGTCTCAAAGTTGTTGCTGAACTTTGTTGTGATGAAATGGTTAAGAAACCTGTATGGGAAGGTTTTTGCTGTTAACTTTACTTCAAATCAGCTCTGTGAAAGATTTTGTTTAGCACTGGTCTCCAATGTTGCATGCTTTATTAACTGTATCATACCTGCCTCATTTGGACCATTTAATCATGATGCAAAGTGAATCTAAAGAAATATTTAGCTAAGAAGAAAAAAATACTTGTAGGACCACAGTCAGGAACCACTGGACAAGTTGATAGTTAATATAAGGTTTAGCTGGGCTAAATGGCTCATGGATGACAATGCCTGCTCCTTTGACCCAAATATATCTATGTCAACAACTATTACATGGATTTAATGAAATTTTGCAGAGACATTCATGGTTCTGTAAATGAAAAACTCATTACATTTGTTTGAATCATTATCTAGTGCCTTTAGAATGTTGATTACATTTTTTTCTTAATTATTTTTTGTAAAATGTCTTGGCAATTAATAAATAGACTGCCCTGGAGTTTCATGGTGTCCAGATGATTGTTCGTCAAGAATTTGGTGACAATTGATTTTTCTTCTATCACTACCAGCAGATCAGCATTTAAATTGCAAATACAAATGCACACCTGAAGACAGGAGCTATTTAGTTCAAACTCTTACACCTCGTACTGAGGATTACTGTTGTTTGGACATGACAAGACCGCTCAAGGAGTTCTTTTGTTTTGGTCTGAACATGTACTGTACTGTACTGTGTTCATACTTGCCCTTACAAATTTCGCCAAGGGGGAAAGTATACTGCAGTCCCACTTAGCTTGGCTAAAAAGCACAGGTGTTAAAACAGAGTGTTGCTCTCTCACTTTCACTACTTGAAGGCACTTTAATGTGCAATTCAGTGTTCAAGCTTATAAGTGTCGATATAATGACTGATCTTTCGTCTTATTAATCCAGTTTTAGTGAGGGAAGCTATAGCCAATCTCTCAACATTGTTCAGCAAAAGCGAACAATACACACCTGTAGTCTTCTTCATAGTGTTGTGTTTTGGACCAACAAGTACTTCCACTAGAGTATTTATGACATTCAATTATTAACTCATATGCCAAATTACAGTGTTTGGGAACAGGGAAACTCAGAGATGATGTTCCAGGAATGCCCTATGCACTTGTGGCCATCACCATGGAAACATAGAAAGTTCATTAGGGTGATAAGATTCTTGCGTTGGATGCCTGTAAGCCTGAAACAATAACTTCCGACTTCGTCAGTGTCTACTGCCTTGGCTCCTGCCTTGGCTCCTGAGTCCCTCACAGTCAGTCCTCCCATTCTTTTATGTCAGCTTCCTGTCTTGTGTCGCGCCAGAGGAATAGACCTGGCTGGCTGCAGGCCAAAACGTGGATGAGAAAGTGAAAACACACACACACACACACACACGCATACGCATACACACACACACGCACGCACGCAAGCACACACATACACTTACACATGTGTAAGTGTGGTGCTGGGAAAGAGCATTTGCGTTGATCCCCAACTTAACAGCACCCTTCCTCTTTTAAATCATCTTAAATTCAATAACTGTGTCCCATTGCAACCAAGGAGTCACTGTGACTGGACTCCCCTGCCCCCGCACTCCCCACACATCCCTCACCTCCCACCCTGATCCCCTGCCCTGGTCATGAAGCATGGCTTGCGGCACGTACCTTGTCTCCCGCTCCTCTGTCTCTCTCATGTTGGCTCAGACATAAGCAAACAGCCCTTTGAGCAAACAGTACAACAATATGTCAACACTGAATTCAGCTTAACACTGAGGTGACCATTTAGTATTAAAGCTGAGTCACAGGAGGAAGGGTATAGAAAAAATGTGTAAACCTACAAATGTCTGAAAAATTACCAACAATCGTGCAGAAAATGTAAAAACCTGACAAACTTTGTCATCAGTTTATATTTAATGCATATAGAGTTGCACAGGAGTGATCTAAAAACCAAAAAATGAGTTAGCATTGTTGCACCTTCGGTTCTCTTATCATAAAGTCAATAGGTTTATTTGAATGGGTTTAAGAAAGATGCTTGGAATAACTGCGGTAAGCAATGCACACATTTTGTTCCACAACATAACATAGTTGATAGCCCCCTTGTGATTTCTTTAAGCTTTCACACATCTTCGACAATTAGCTAAATAAACCTACATAAGTTTCCAGGGGTGTTAAATGTAATAATGTTGAAATTGTTCACTAAACTACTCACTAGTCTGCTTTTATGGTCTTGTTGTGTGTTAGTCATACTCAAACCATTCTGACGTAAACTTTCCAACATGTCCTATAAAGTTATCGTATGTGTTTTAGTCTTTTTACTTTGGGCATCATATATTTGGCATGCTGGCATCATAATTTAACGACAGAAACATGGAAAAAAATCCAATAAATTAATGTCAATAATAACATGGTTCATTGATGTAGTCTTAAATTGTTGATGTTTATCATCAAACACAATATTTTTGATTACTGTGATCTGCAATTGAAATATTTTCAACATTTTTCTATATTTTACCTTCTCACCATTTTTCTTGTGTGTACACATGTGTCCATGCCTGCAGTGCATGCACCTTATACAGGCTTATACAATAGTGAGCATGTAAACATGGAAGCTTGGGAACTTATATCAGTGGTTCCAAGTATTTGTGTGGGTAAAGCTATGTGTGTCACTTCACACTGAACATTAACTCTTGGTAATACATTTGCAAACATCCTTTTTTTCCCCTTGTCTGATGGAAAAGCCTCTCGAAGAGAGATAGCCCGTCTTCTATGACACACAGAGGGGACTTCCAGGAAATTGGAATATATTTCCTTTACTCTGGCTCCAGAGGAGCAGTGAGGGGTCAGGGTGAGGACATGAAGCGTAAACGCAGGCAGAGAATAGAACTGCTATATGACGTCTCTTAACAAGTTGACACTGTACCTATCAACAACTTTACTTGGGTATATAAATGGACCCTAACCCTTGAGCTGTACATGAACAGATCCCTCGAAGTAGCATGCATCTTACTGTAGCAAATACTTCGTTTTGATAAGTGATGGCTGCTCCCCACGTACCTAGGTCAGCCTTTTTCACAAGAGGGTACTGGAACCCGCAGTTGATTTAATTACAAATATTTATTTGTATAAAAAAAATTGTTTGTACAATTACAAGTTTTTTTTCATGCTAGATTCAATTACCCTTATACAGATATCCTCCAGGTGAAACTAATGAACAAGATCAGCACAGTCATCATATTAAAAGTTTTCATATTAAGAGCCCAAAATTCCTTGGAAAATTGTGGGGTTTCTGTAGAAATAGTTTTTTTTTCACCTGCTGCTAGGGCAAACAGTCAAGGATAATGTTGAAAAATGTACAATTTCAATTAATTTACAGATTTCATCATCTACAATCTGTAATATGAAAGTTTCAGATAATTTGAAGAAATTTCTGCACATAATGGGCAAAGCTGACAAACACACATTGAATGCCCATGACCCTTGATGCCTTTAAGTGGTACCGCATTTAAAACCAACACAACCATATAAACGTTAATACTTTACAGGCTTGGGCACACTTCAAAAGACTTTTGCCAGTTAACACAGTTCTTTCTACATCTGCACATGCAAGTTAGGGCCCTACCATGCAAAAACCATTTATGAACAAAATCCAGAAATGGTTGCAACTTTTCTGGTCTGACGTTGATGGACTGATGGAAAATGGAAAAGTGTAATGTGTTGGTCTGATGACTCTAGATTTTAGATTGTTGTTGAAATTTATGGATGCTGTATCTTCCAAACTAAAGAGAAAAAGGGTCATCCAGGCTGAAACCAGGTTATGGTATGGGGATTTGTTAGTGCCCACGACATGGGTAACGCGCACATCTGTGAAGGCACCAATAATGCTGAAAGGTTTAAACAGGTTTTGGAGCAACATATGCTGCCATCTAGATAATATCTTTTTCAGGGATGTCCCTACTTTTATTAGCGAGACAGTGTCAAACCACATTGTGCACATGTAAAACTGCATGGCTTTCTATTAAAAGAGTTTGAGCACCATTGCTGACCTGCCAGCCGTATCCAATTGCAAATGTGACAAAAGTATGAAAACAGAGACCCCAGAAATATTTAATGGTCCATAATTGTCCCTGTCCCCTTCTCATATGATTATTTTGTCGTCCAAAGTAGTCAGCAATGTCTTTAAGACCTGACATACTTAGGACCCCCCATTATTGTCCACTTATGTTTACTGCTAACACCTTTTCTCTGTATTTTCCTGTCTGTTTCCATCTGACAGTTTCTTATTATCGACACTTTTATACAGAAAGACATGTTTTTCTTTACAATAACAACATAATAAGCACATCTATTCGATATTAACACATGCTGTAAGCCAAGGTAAACACACTGAGGTGGGGGATTGGAATGATCACAAGCTGTAAACATGAGAGTGTGTGTGCGTTTGTGTGTGTTTGTGTCTTCTGAGGTGTCCTCTCAGAAAATGAAGGATAAGATTGGTACTAACACGTCTGAAATCAATTACATGTTCAGCCTTTAACCCAAATCTTATATATCATGAAGTTACATAATTACATTACTTTTTAATACTTTGCCTTTTGTGTCGCATCATTTGACCAATGTGGTCACTTAGTGCGCTCTGACGTATGACAGATGTCGGTAATAGTCCTATATTAAAAACCTAGTTATTCTCTCTATCAGTAATAAACTGACAATTTAACATTTAGAATAATATTTCATGGTCTTTCATATTTTTAAATATACTGCTGTAATCTCTTTTTTTTTTTCTGAAAAAAGCATCCGAACAATGGATGGGAAGTCTCCGCACGGCGTTTTTGAGACAGTATTTACTTTTTAGTCCGAATGTTTTATAAACGGGGATGTCTATTATTTGGATGACAATGAAAGAAAACAGTTTTGCCTTAAGGGAGGAGGTAGTTTAGATTGTCATCATAGAAACAATGCAACTTTATTTTCAAAGTCATCAATAAAAGATCAAACAGGATCAGTTTTTAGAAACACCTACCGGATAAGTGCAGGAGATCCACAAAAGAGCTTCGTTTCCAATTAATGGGCAATAGACGGACCTATGGGCCAAACCGCGAGGACCCTGTGAGGGGCTATGCGGATACCGCTATGGAGTTACCCAGTGAGTTATGGACATGCCTTCATGTTTTTTTTTCTCTGTACACGGGCTTTAGTAGTTAGTGTATTTTCACGCTTTACGCAAAGGGGGACTGCATGCACGGGTTGATGTTTAATCGCTCACCGTGGTGCGTAAAAGGCGCGCCCTCGTCCTTGCTTGCTATCACGTTATCGCTATATCCTTAGGGGAGGTAAATAAAAGGTTTTGGCCAAGCACAGCGGTGATGCAAAGTCTGGTAGGTGACCGCTCTCACTAGCAGCGCAGATCTTTTTGACACGGACTTGCATGCCGGTCGGACTATAGCGCTGGGACCGACGGACTGGTTCTATGTTGGACTTACTGGGTTTGAGCCGCAAAACTTGTGCATAGGCCCATATATAATTATTTCACAATGTTTTTAAAAGATGCGGCACCTGCTTGCGAATGTTGCAGAAAACGGGTAGAGGTAAGAGCGCTTGTTATGTTATCTGGCCTCGTGCGTTCCTTTGCATTAACCTACCTGTGCGCAGCATCTGTGCAGTTCTTTACAATACATATTACTTTGAGGTTTTATGGATGCAGCGTGCAGCTCTACAGTGGTCACATACTCTTTAAGTGTATGAGTTAATATGATTTAACGTAAATGCTTTTCTATACGTGCCAAACTTCAAATTCATTCTGTATACTTTAGGTTTGTGTTTATTCACTGCAATTTCACAGAATATGTGTAATGTTACTTTCTAGATGGAAGGCTCCTGTACATCAGTATCTATACATCAGTATGCCATTCTGCAGAACTATAGTCCTCTCTATTGACATTACTCATTTAATGTGTGAAAAAATTAAAAAATAAGGCCAAATTGCTGTTAGTTGAGGGACATTTAACATCTAATAATGGGAGATATAGGACATTGTTCAATCTCAAAAAGGCAGTCTTTTTTAAGTTGATGCAAGGCATTAGGCAGGTTGTGGACCTGACTGGACATTTACTGGAAACTTAATCTGCTAGAGCTTCTAGTGTTGTTCCCACTCATGTTAAAGATGTATTATATCCTGTTACTGTAAACCACTGCAGATGAATTACTCAGCTCTTTTTACTGTCTTTTACATAGGGAAATTTGGTTTGTCGTAATTCTTCTGTAGCATGACACAGCAGACTGGAAAGTTAAGGGTACTGAATGTGAAAGTTGAATCGGAAGTTTTTGGCCCAGTCATCACATATTTGTGTCAGCAGAAAAGAGGAAAAGGTTATCATAGGCTGACAGCTATCAGGGATTCCAGCAAAACCGAACAGGAAAATGATGTCACGCCTTTGTCATCTGATTGCTGCTTATTTACAACTCTGCACTTTGTCATGGGAAAGACCTGTTCAAAATAGAGAGGAGGTTGCAAAGCATTAAAAGCAACTATACCATCACCGAGATGTACTTTAAATAGTATATCCTCGTCGTTATCATCGGTCCCATGCCGACTAGTTGGTTTGAAAGGCTAAGGTCTTTCTGTGCACCTGTTTGACATGGTGAACTAAAATAGCACATGTCAAAGGCATCACCTCACGTGAACATCCGGTAACCTTTCCCAAGCATCTGTCACATACCTGGAGTGAAGCTTGCCATTATCCAAAGCACTGCCACTTCCAATTTAAAATAGCAACATGGTTTTGGCAGCTGATGTTGGCAGACCAAGCTGTTAACTTTAAGTTTGGCCGCAGTCCTCGACTGCAAATTCCACCACCTTGGTGAGAATGAAGATAGATAGAGAGAGAGAGGAAGAGCGAGATAGAGAAAGAGAGAGAGAGTGTGTGTGTACACAGTTTAGATTCACACAGTTTAGCATTCTCACGTAGGCAGTGGCAGGGTGAAAGGGTCGCAGATAATCCTCAAGCTGAGTCACACGTACTTATTTAACAAAGTGACCGAATTTGGGGAAAAGATAAATGTCAGTGTAAATGGAAAGGAGCGACCTTAATTTGTCAAACATCACCTCATCTCTAAAACTACTATGTGAGTTGATATATGTTAAGTATACTTTGGACTACATTTTTAATGTCAGGTTTTGTCCTTGAGAGATAATGTAGAATGGGCTTGTATAAACTTATAGCATCGTAGAAGGTCTGAAAAAGACCATACGCACAAAGATTTACAGTTTATTTAATTTAAATGAACCAAAGTCTTGGTAAAGTAGAGCAGTCACTTAAAAGCCACCAAACTGAAAAAAGGACAGTGTACACTGGCAGGATTTATTCTCTCTGTGAAATGTTTCGTAATTAGTCTCATTCTGTTTTAATTTACCGTCATGCTTGCAGCTTGTGTTCATTTTGAGTAAATTATTAATGAATGACTCTGAAAATGCACGTCCATGAGTGCGAGTGAATGTTATACACCTGGTGACACAATTTATGTACATGTTTTTGCTGGATTAGGGTTCATACATTTACTGGATTGCATGTCAACAGGGATTAGAGATGCTTGTTCTGGGGAAGAAGGAGATTGTGATACCATTACTAATGTGCATGGAGCAATAAGTGGCTTGTGAAATAGTGGGACACTGTGTACCACAATGTAGATGGAGTTTTTATTGAAGGTTTCTTTGAAACGTGGGTGGTATGAGTCAGATGTACAATTTTATAAACACAGACTGATTTTATGTACCTTTGACGGTCTCCTCTAGAACACAAAAATGGGGGCATGGGGGTTAAGCTGATTATATTACTGACCTCTTAATGGAACACTGCTAATGTACATCATGTAATGGTATTTCAGCTTGACGTTATTTCTTATTGTACATCACTGGTGAATGACAAATTTACAATATTAGTATAACCTTTTCCGAACTTAAACTCAGTTCATGCTAGTGGCTGGGAACTTAATCTGGCCTGTGTCTGACCTGTGTGTCTGGGAGGATCATCTGTATTTTCTATCATCCTTCTGCGTCACACGTCGAGGCTGCTTTGAAAGAGTGCATTCAGCATTTGGCACAGAGGAACGAGGCTAGATGTCCACATGACCCACAACACTAGAAGCACTCTCATTATCGAGTCCTTGGAATTCAGACTGTGCTTTCCATGAATGTTACAGGTTCTTTCGTGGTCATAGAGAAAACGTTAGGAGTAATATCTACATTTCTAAATAAGACTGACAAACAGTTTATTTATAGAAGCATCCTGTTCTAACTAAGGGTTAAACAAGGAAACAGTCATTTTTGCATTGTCATGATATCTGCAGGATACTGTTCAGAATCTGGGATATCACGTTTTTTACAAGTGTCACATGCAATGAATGAGATGAGATAAACGAAAGAGATACTGCTTAATCATGCTAAGTTTTGATGACACATCTAAAAATATATCTACGGTAATCTTTATGAAAAACGGATCCTTAGGCAACAAATTTTTCAGATGACAGTAATAAATGCAAGAAGGGCACAGTGTGCTTACAGTAATATTTTATAACCGACACACATCTCTGACCTCACAGGAAATGGGATTTTGTTTAGCATACTTGATGGGGATAGCAGGAAGGTATATTACAAGAGATGCAGTGTTTTTTGGTCCATGGCATTTCTCTTCAGAAAAACCAATCAAGAGTTTTTGGTGGGATTTCAATTTTCTCATAATCATGTTAATTTTTGAAGGTGTGCCTGTCCTGATCAGATTCATCCCTGTAGGAATATGCTGCTAAATAAAAGCTGCAGTCTGTCAGCAGGGTAATTGGTTCAACAAGCCATCATAGTTTTATTAAAGTCATTGTCAACTCACACTGGAAAAGGTAGATAAACCTCCTATAATGACTGCTCATTCATCAGTTAAAGGGCTCTTGCTTAAAAAAATCCAGTGGAATTATCACTACAGTCACTGTATTGACACTGTGCTCTTAAAAAACAGTCTGAGGGGAAACATGTTAGTAGAAGTTAAGTTTTGAGTAGGAGGTGATAAAGTATTCATTAGTATTAGTAAATCAATAAAAACTTTTAACTGCATCTTCTCAGTGGGCACCTCTTACTTATATAATCAGAATGTAGTTTGATGAAACCACAAAACTATTATTGAACAAGAGATTGTGATTGTATTGAATGAATTGGAAACCTGACTCGGTGCTACATATTGTTATTGTGTATGCCAAGGACAACCTAAATTTATGGTGCAGAAAACATATGTTGTATAGGTCGACTTCCACAAAAATACCCAGTCTCAAATTTTGCCTCACAGCTGCTTCTTACTTGCTCACCCATATTAGCTTGTTTTCATTCAGTCTGTATGTTTCAAACCTTTGGCTAACTGTCTTTTGTGTCTGTGATGGCAGGACTGCTTGCCTTGCTGTTGATAGTGTTGGAGTGGACCCGGCCAGGCCTCCCGTCCCCGCTGAGGCCAATCTGTGACCTGAGGGTCCTAGACCATTTCATCAAGGAAGCACGAGACGCAGAAGTCGCTATGGTGAGAGGAAAATGTATGCATGCACTTAGATCGGCGTGCAGGAGAGATTGCTACAGATATTTTACAGACATGGTATCAACCAGTGAACATTCATGTAGCATCAGATAAAAGTATCACAAACACCAACACTATTGCTCTCTTGTATTTTTAGAAGTCATGTAGAGAAGGATGTAGCCTGTCAGAGTCTGTCACAGTTCCCCAAACCAGAGTTGAATTTGATGTCTGGGAGAAGAAAAATGTAAGTAACCACTGAAAGCAGTTCAGTTTTACAAATTAAGATGAGCTATGATGTTCAATAGAAGTTCTTGTATGCTGTTACTGATTAAATTCAACACTTGCCCTTTTTATATTTTTTTGCCAAGGCTTTGGAGCAAGCCCAGGAGGTGCAGTCTGGCTTATGGCTCTTACAACAGGCCCTCAGCTTGCTACGGACCTCAGTCACTAACTCAGCAATGCACAGCCACATTGACAACTCCATCAGAAACTTGCTCAGCATCAATGCTGTGCTGCGTAGCCTCAACATCCAGGTAAGTTACAGCAGATCTATTGTAGTGTGAAGCAATAAGATCAAGAAGCAGGAAAAACAAAGAAAAAAAGCCTTTACAGTGATAATCCTTTTTTAAAGGTAAAGGTTTATCATGTACATGCTCATGCTTGTGCTGATTATATAATTTAAATATTCTTTATTCTTTATATTCGGATTCTTCCTGATCACATACTGTGGATCTTATCCCACTGGTTACAGAGTCATGAGGAAAGACTTATCTTAGAAAGACTTGTCTGTCTTAATTTCTTATAATTAAGAGGAAAAGTGGTCTCAGCTATCACTGCCATTATGGTTTCCCTTCTTTTTGAGACATACTTAAGCCTGTGTTGAGTTTCTTGTAATGAAATAATGGTGTTTTTTTCCGGTGAAAGAGAAAACTAAGGGATGTCATGGGACACTCTCTCAAAGTTTAACCTTAAGCCTTACATGACAAGGCTGCAGGCACTGAAGCTGCTGTACAAAGTTGTTCTTAGATTGGCATAGTGTAGGCAACACAGCCACAAATGATCGAGTTCCAAGCTGAGGGATTGTAGATAGACAAAGCAAAACTGAATGAACAGCCTCTGTTCCGACTTAAGGGTCACTGAACAAAAAAAAATTATTATAATAATTTTTAACTACAAACACTTTATAATGCTTATAACTTTGGGAAAACCAAGACAACTTTTGAAAGAATCAGACAGTTTATTAAGCCAGGTCTTGTCAATATCAAGCCGTGATTAGTGGAGGAAAATGTTCAGTATTTTCCAAAAGAGATCACAAAGGTGGGATTGCATGTCTAAAGTTTAACTTAATAAGCCAAAGGATCGCAAGGCTTCAAATCAAATGACTATCTGTGGCCTTTCTTACTGCTACGGGGGAAAATGTTGCATGTAGTGCAGGTTTTTAAAACCTGGTTAAAAAGGGATAAAAAATTTGGAAGTTAATACAAAAGTCACCTTTCTCCTCTCCCAGGAATACACCCCACCAGCAAGTGCAGCGGGGCTTGAGGGAACATGGAGGGTGTCCACAGCAACAGATTTGCTTCAAGTCCATGTCAACTTCCTGCGTGGCAAAGTGCGCCTCCTTCTCTTGGGTGCCCAAGCTTGTCAGCAAGACGTCAGCTGATCAACTGATGTCCCTACTCCAGGCGAAGCTAATTTGTGTTTCCTAAGGCAAGACTTGACGCCGCTGGCCTGCACGCTGCTGAAAGTGGTGCCGAAAGAAAGAAAGATGCAGCCATCCTAACATAAGAGGAGGAAGCAGAAAGGAAAGGACAGTCCCAGGAAGGCTTTGGATTGACAGGAGATGATTGCGCCTTGGAATGTAAATGTGAAACATGGACATGGTGAAGCGCAAACTGACCAAACTGAGGCCTATGGAAAGCACTGCTCCAATAGCTCTTCTACTGGCACTCTCTTGCACTTTGTGTGTGGATGTATTTTAGTGTGTGCGAGTTCTGACTGCAAGTTTAAATCTGTACGTGTGTATATGTGTATGTGTCTTGTCCCAGTGAGTTTGACCCCAACACTCATCTCTTTAAAGTGGATTGTGGAGTGAAATACCAAGAAAATATTGATTGCACCTGGAAATTGGAAGACTGCGAGGTTGCGACAGAGCATCCATTTCCAATACCACTGCAAAAAGGCAAAAGAGGAAATAAATGAGGCCTCGCCCCATGAGCTTTTAACATTTTGTGACACTTTGCCTCACCGAAAAATTAGTCTTTTCTCTTGGGATTTTTTCAATGAATATTTTAATATATTTTTAAGAATTGTGTACTATTTATACAGATTTTCTACTTTAAAGCTCCAGTCTTTGTATTTTTTAATGTCAGAATTTTAAGATTTCAGTTGGGCTCTTGTCATCATGTTCAACATTGAGAAACTGAACATATTTTCAAAGCAATATTTTGAAATCATTCACAATGACACGCTGCTGTCTTCTTCCTCTTTTTTTATAAAGATTGTTTTTTACCCAACTAGCTGCTGTTTTAATACTGTTTCTTCAAATCACAAACTGAAGGACTGAAAAGGTTTGTTACAGGTTTATGTTAAGTTACAATGTGCGTGGGAGCAAGAGCGAGGAGTGAGGAGGACGGGTTACAGCCGTGAAGCTGTTTTGTCATTATGTTTTTGTTGCTGCTTTATCAATACTCAACCGGTGTCTACACACTGATAGCCAGAGTGCCTGGGAAAATGCTGTTTGTTTTTTACACTTAACATCCTGTGAGCCTGTATTTGCAAATAGTTTTTTCCAGAATCTGACTGTAGCCCTGTCTCTTCTCTCCTTCTAATGTTCATCAAACAGGAGGCAGGCAATCAGTCAGTCCCGGGAACTTGAGGCTTTCTACAAATGGAAGCCCAACAATTTCAGACAAGTTTAATGTTCTGCCTTGTTTTTTTTCCGTATTTTCAAAACTTGTTGTCCAAGTGCAAGATGTTTTTAAGGATGTTTGTACATGTTTTCTTTCCTGTTATTTGTGTTGTTTTGTCCCATCACTGCATAATTTGCTATTTAAATACAAAATGTTATTCTTGGATAAAAGATAGATGGAAACACAACAAGGGGAAGTCTGTCTGCTTCATTATCTTTGTCTTGTTCACGTCAGTGGAGTTAAGCCTCTGCAGTTTGGATGCTGATTGATTACAAGCTGTTCTGACAGACATACTGGTCATCAAATTTCCTGCCCTTGATGCAAAAGCTGTACATTCAAGCAAATTTATTTTTTTCAAAGAAATGAAATACACCCACTTAATAAAACTGTCAATTAAACATTAATATTGAACAATAATGCCACCTGCAGTTCAAGAGATTGAAGCCAATTTTAAAGAGACTACTGACATCTAGTGGGCATTTACTGTAGCAACACCTGCTTAAAATTAGTTTTCTCAGTGTTACAGATGCTTTGTGGCTTTAAAAGAAGATACTGACATGAAACTGTAAACAACTTGAGCTGACTCTTAAAATGAAAAAAAACACACATTTATATTTGGCACAGCCATTTCTACAACTATTACATACAATGAGGTTTCACCATGCAAACACCATCATCGCTACAAGGCATGCAGAGTGACAAGGAGCAATGACACTTTGCAACTGACCAAAACATATGACACAAACATAAATAATATTAAAATAAGGTTGTTCCACTTAGAATATTGCAGCAGTTTACTGCTAAACATACAGCAGACTCATTCTATGTTGTCTGTTTCATTTTGGAGTTCTCTAGGTCTGCACACACACAGTTCCACCACTAT
>JAPZDZ010000016.1:4237762-4248690 GCA_029783805.1 Acanthurus tennentii | reverse complement strand
AGACACACAACCAACTGAGCAGGGAATCACCAGCCTCCTTACATGAGCTCCACTCAGTCAGTCAGTCAGTCAGTCAGGCTGATTGCCAGCAGCTGAGGCTCAACTCCACAGGTGCAGCTGATAGCTCCTGATGAGCAAAGTGAGTGAAGCCTGTAACCTGAACCTAAGGATCTGTCTGACCGAAGCACTATGAACAATATCTGCTAAACATAAGCAGCCTTTTACGGTTGTTGTTGTCCCCATGTTACTCAGTGCCTATACATACCCGCCTCTGGTTTGATTTAACACCTGAAGTAAAAATCCACCTTTTAATCATTAAAAATGAACTTTCTTTGTTTAAAAACTTACTTTAGCCCTTACTTACACACTTCAAGGTTAGAAATTAGAGTGATAAGACCTTTGTTAAATTAATATTTAAGCTTTTATTTAATTAGTTATTAAAAAAATTAAAAAATGCCCTAACAAACACAATTATCTTAAATGAAAAAGTCGCTGCTGTGAAAAACATGTTAGAACAAGGAAAGCGAAGGAGTGATTAATTATCACCACTTTAGAAGGTGTTGTTAAATTCCTGTTTAATCTTATAATAAAATGCTCACAAATGTTAGCTACCAGAACCCTTGATTCTTTACCTAAAGTTAACAAACACAGCTCTTCAACATGAGTCAGTCTCCTCTTTGATGCGGACACTTTTAATTCTAATTTTCAGGTGACTCACTCTATTATCTGTACCTGTATTTACTGAATGCCAGCTGTGAGAAACAGACGTTCGTTTTCCTTGACTTTGCCGCCTTCGTTCTTAATAAAAGCGAGGTGAGCTGCTGAGGCTGGAGAGATGCAGGACTTTGGCGGGGATATGAATTAGTGAGATTATTAATTCATTAGCAACCTTGAGCAGGGGGAGACGGAGGTGATGGGAGGAACGAGAGGGAAAAAAAGAGGACAGAATGAGAGAGTGAGGGTGGAGGAGTGGAAATGGGGCTTGAGGACATTGATTTCTGTCATGTTAGGGTCAGCTGAACACGAACGTGACTTTGCCATGGCTGGTTTAGTTTAAATCACAGCCTTGTCTTTGTGATTGGAAGTCACATTGGAACAAGGAGCCAGTGGTGGGGATGTAGATGGGGTGTGTGTGGGAGATACAGTTTGAGGGCCCTGTGCGGTGACACAGATTGAGTGCCTCTCTGTGATTTCAAGACAAGGTAATCAGCAGGTACGCATAATTGGGTCAATCTTTCCTCCTTATTGCACCCACTCTTCGTATGGATGACTGAACTTTGATTAAGGAGCACTTTGAGTTATGTCTCTGTCCTCAGAATAATATAGGCAAACTCTCTGCTGTTAGATCCTTTAGTTTCCACAGTTCTCAAGCTGTATTTCTACCTATATGTAAAAGTTAACAGTGTGGCATATGTTACATGTCAGAACTTGAGATAACTCTGAACATGGAGCCTTCAGCTTCGGGGTTGCTTGTGTTTCGCCCAACAAGTTACGGATGCTCGTCAAAACTGGAGGATGATAGTGATGGAACAAGTCAAAAGTTCAACCTTGACTGCGAAAAACAAGAGTTAACACAACAATTTGGACACATTCTGCCTAGTGGGGCCATGTAGTAGCTACATAGTCTTAACTTTTAGATTACTATGGTTGTCTTTAAAAGGATAAGAGAACTGGCAGATTGAACATCGACAATTCAATAACAAATGGGCACCTGAATCTTATCTACATCTTCATTTGGGGAGGATTTTATGACCACACCAAGTAAATTGAGGAAAGGCTTCGTCACTTTCTCCTTTTCATGAACACACATTTCCACTGCAAGGTATTTGCTCACAGGGTTGGGCACAGAAGGAAGGAAAGAATGGAAATACTGGTAGATGAATCCATTTTTAGAAACCATCATGACCATCTGCTTCTTCCCATTGTCCATGTACTGGTTATTACAAAACTGAAGAAACAATGCAGGGACTTTGGCAGAGGGAATACAAAGTTAAAGAAAAATGTCACAAGATAATGTTTGACAAATCTGTTTAATGTTGCTATCAACAGGTGGAATCTAGTGCTCAATAATAAATCAATTCCTGCACCAGACGCACCTAAAATAGGAGCATGAAAAGAGGACAAATTATAACATCCATCATTTAAGCAAATACCCCAAAATAAACTGTCCTAGTGTATATATAGAGCACATAACCTTATTAAGAGATGATGAAGTGACATCTTATCACAAACTGACCACAGATAAAGTGAAAATTCACTTTAGCCTTACCTGAGGAACAGAATAGGACATCCTTCATCCTTAGACGTTTGAACTGGGTAAGGAAAACTTTCCTAAAACAACTCTTTAATGAGGAAAAAATGGACGAAATGTCAAAGTCCTTAAGTCCTTGACACGCTGAAGAGCTGTCATCCTTCTTTTAACCTTTAGCTTTGCTGCATTGAATTGTATTTGGTTTAGGTAATGAGTTACATATACAATGGTTGAGTGATTGATGGGTAGACAGATTGGCCGGTACATGTATTTTGGAGAGGGGTGTCTGAGCATTCATTTACTGTCAACAACAACCGAACCAAGTCGAACATAAACCATCGCACCACCTCGGCTCATTCCCCTGAGTGACCTGCGGAGAGACAGAGAGCCAGCAGATGATATGACACTCCTTTGTATTCTTTGACAATTGTCTGAAGCAGTTATCTTTCCGTCCTTCTGCCCCTCTTCTCCTCCCTTCCTCACAGATCGATCTTTCCCCTGGGACACCTGAGGCAATCAGGAGGCGTTGATTGGTGTCCCTTTCGCTTGCCTGATCCGTCCCTTCCATTCTCATCAACTCTTATACTTCACATAGACTCACTGGCTCTCCAACTCTCATTGCCATCCCATATAAACCCTCTTCCTTCTTTCCCTTTTCGCAATCACTCTCACTGATAACTCTCACCATTGCTCTCTTCTCTCACTGTCTTTCTCTTCAGCCTGTATTTCTTTTTATCCCTTTATTGTGTGGTCTCTCACGTCGTGCTGTCTTGCAACGTTCAAGGACCACTGAACAATGTTGACTCATGTCACAAAGCAGAGAGCTTCTCAGAAGAGCTACTGTTCCTTCATATACTCAGTCACTGCATTTATAGTTACTGGAATATCCAGGGATTACAAGGCACCTGCATAAGATCTTTCCCACAGAAAAATGATTTTTTGGCAGGATATGAGTTTATCAGGGTTTCAGCTAAGCTTTTCTGAAGTGCACACATGCAAAACAAATACTTCAGACAGTTACGGTGAAGAGAGAAATAATCTTGTGCCTTTATATATCTAATATAAGTGAATCCAAAGTATGAATAAAACTGAAATATGAATGAAGCTACAAAAACTTAGTTAGTTTAGCAGTGAGAGCAAGGAAAGCTATGCAAAGAAATTTTACCCTGCAAAGGTTTCTCCCATTAAAAACACAATATTACCATGAAAGAGTTTCAGTGGAGTTCAGAGTCATAGGCACCCACAAAAATTGTTGCCTTTTTCTATCTGTAGAGAAGAAAAATGTCTCCTTCACAACACTGCAAAAATGTTAATGGAGTACAAAGCCAGATTTCACATTGGTCCTGATTTAATGTCTGAAAGGCTTTATATTGGTATAAGTATATTAGGGTCCAAAAATTGGGGAAGGTACAAGCAGTGCACCTTTTTTTTTTCTTTACATGTTTACTTTATTCATGAGTTAAAAAAAAAAGCTAAGAAGTTTAATGAGAAAGACGTAGTATTATGGTACTGAGCACGAGTCGGGTGTGAATTCCATTTAAGCTGCAGAAAAACAGAAACCCAAAAACGAGTGCAATACTAAAATAACAATCAAAATCAGAACATGATGGCAATGTACTGTAGATTTAACAAAAGGCGCTCAATCTGGCAGCTGCTGCATTAGGACATGGAGACTGAGATATGACCCAGAAACAGTGGATAAAAGACACACACACCCAAGCTCCATTGGAGGCTATTGATCCTGGTAGTGCTTCAGTGTGTGCACACTAAGCTATGTGCCTGTTTGAGGGAGTTGTCAAAGATATCATGAGCCTTACTTGGCCACAATTCAATGTGTGCTCTATATCATTAGGGAGATAGTGACTGAACAGCCTTTTTTTCAATAATACAGCAAAGCAAGAACTTTAAATTCCTCAAAAAACCTTCAGATGTGAGTGTTAATTCAGAGGTTTAGGGGGCTATTTTATTCTCTACAATGGTCAGAAAAACCATTCATGAAGGGATAAAGGATCATATACTGGTTATTGCAAAGTAATGTAGGTTTTACATACTTAAATACCAAGCAAATATAATTTTCTGATACAGTTAACTCAGTTTTGTAATAGAATAGAATAGAATAGAATAGACTTTATTTGTCATTGCACAAGTGCAACGAAATTTCGTTGTGCCATCCTGAATGCAAAAAAAGAACAAAAACAAATACAACAATGCATACATATGACAGCATTCATCCATATTAAAAGACATATTTAAAAACATAAAAACGTTGACACGAATCAACAACTCTGCGTTGTGTGTGCTTCATCTGCAAGTGTGACCACTCTGCTTGGTACATGTTTGTATGTGTGAGTGTGTTGGATGCAAAAGCAAAGTGAAACATGCACTAGTTTGTCGTCCTCTGAGTGCTTGGCTCTCCTCCACCCGGCTGTGCTGTCAGTCACAGTAATGGGAAGGGAAAGCCAGGGCTAAACAGCTGCTAATGGGAGATGACTAGGGAAACCTTAGCACTGTCCTCTGTAACCACTAATGCAAAGCAATGAAGAGGGAAAACCTAGCACTGTCCCGACTGATGCTAACTGCTAATTCAAAGTAATGAAGAGGGAAAACTCTGGTAATGCTAACAAAAACTCGTAAAGATAGAAAGAAAAAGGCTGTCAGAAGGGATTTAACTGTTAATTTAAACCAGGGTAAATGTGACACTGGCTAATGCAGGTGCACAAACTAATAAGGCTCTAAACAGATGCATGGCCCCCAACAACTTCTGTTTATGACACAAATAGTTAGATAACAATCATAATGTTATGTCTCATTGATTGTTCAATGGAAAGTCTCTTTAGTTTTCAACAAAAGGTCCGCAGTTAGGGTCAAGCTCTTCGTTTATCAAAGGGGATGTTTATATAAAGAGAAAAGATAAGAATTTATGCAGAAAAGGAGGGGTGCTTACTTGGAGCAGGATTACGGAAAAGAATCTTTGATTTCCTAAATAACTGTGAGGTTCCTGACAGCCGAAGTCCTTCCACTGTTGCGGTTAACATGAAACACTCTAATTCTTTAATAATATGTGTATATATATAGGTTTAGATGAACAAACAATGAAATGCTTGCCATGTTAGTGAATTGTGGTACAAATTACAATGAGAGACTTAAATTCTACTGTGAACAAAGCTAACAGCACGTAAAATCTCTTACCTAAAAAAACTCAGCTCTTTTTAGACTCTTTGTTAATTTTGACAGATTTTAGCTATTTTGCAAAGACAGCGCAGTTTGATCTGAATATTGTACCTTGAGATGCCTCGTATGCAAGACTTGTGTGGTTTGATAGTGAGAGACATTCTGTGTACAAAAATGGCAGGAAAAATATGATTCCTCAAATACAATTGAAGAAAGTTAGAAAAAGAAATGATTTACTGAATAGTTTGACTTTTTGGGAAACTTCCTTTTCTTGCCAGGAGTTGGGTGAGAAGAGTCATACAATTCTCAAATCTGTTCATTAAATGTGAAGCTGAAGCCAAGAGATTGTTAACTGACCTTTGAAATAAGAGTGGAAAATAGCCAACTCAGCTCTGTCAAATAGATAAAACATCAACCTAGAAGCACATCCAAAGCTCACAAATGAGAAATCACATCATATGACATGATACTCAAACAAAGTGAAAATATAGCGCCAAGTGGAAAGTTCACAGGGGCCAAACAGAATAAAGCAACTCAATCAGCCAAAATTGAAGCTGTGTGAAGTAACGATTGGGTTTGAGGCTCTAGCAAGGTGAGCCAAGTCATTTTAACTGGTATGGTGTTAATTAAAAAAATGGGAAACCATGTTCACACTTGTAAATTATCATAAAACATGCAGTGTTTTAATAAAAATGTATTTAAAGTTCTGTGATTTGTTCCTCCTTTGGTCCAAGTGGATTTTTTTTCAGGCACACTGAGCTGAGAGGAGCTTGTATTTTGTGGAAAGAACTTGGACACTACTTCTAGTTATTTAGAGAAATTCTTTCTTTCCATCCCACTCAATCTCATGGCAGTAGACCTCAGCATAAGACCAATAATAATAATAATAACAGGAAACCAAGCAGAAACAATATGGTTCTGCACCTTGTTTAACTGAAGGTTATATGTCAAACTATTAAACCACCAGACACAATGACTTCCTTCCAACTGTAGCTTAGTGTTTAGCTGACCGTCCCCTTGCTAAAGCTTCACAATCTATAATCAGACAACCAAGTGATATTGATCTTTTAACCACAGAGAGTGAATAAGCATATTTACTGCAGCATTGAACCATCCCTTTTAAAGTGATGGTCTTAACATAAACCTATAAAATCGTTCCATTTTGTTTAGAGTCACTGTGCTGAGAAACAGTTCGAATATTATTAAAAAATCAATTTAAAAAAAAGACTTTAAACAAACAGTAACTAAATCAAGGCACTGTTCACAAGTGTAAACAGCATTTAAAGAATTTAAAGGTGAAAGTAAATGACTCAGTGTTGTTGCTATGGTTAATAAAAATGGTAATAATCATAGGTTAGAGTTATTAAAGTAGTACTACAGAGCTCAGTGGGAAGACTAAACATCTCCATAAGGAATAGGTTGTAAGGTTATATTGCATTTTCTTATTGGATGCAATTATATGTATGCCAATGATTTTTTTCAAGGTTTTATCCTTTCCCTTTATTAACTGCTGAAAGCTAAGCCCTTGCAGAAAGCATGAGCGCTCAATACCTGAAAATAAACAAATACAGGTAAATTGATTGGGAATGTATCTCCGATGGGAATGAGTTTAATTGGAGAAAGAGTGGTTTGAAATGTGGAGGAGTGAGACAGAGATAGAGACGGGGAGATGATAGATAAGAGAGGGAGAGGGACAGAGGGAGTGCCAAAGATTAATGAACAGACGGACTGCGTGTAATGCAAAAAAAAAAATGAAGATGAACGATCCCCAGGTTCAGAACGAACAGATCTTTTCATTAGGAAAAGTACGAAAACAGGAGAGAAATGGAGTAAAAAAAAAGATGAGGCGAGTGAGGGATGAGGGACAGAAGGAGGGTGATGATGGTGGTGTGAGTGGTGTGGCGCATAAGGAGAGGAGACAGATGAACTGATGGAGACGGAGACAGAGGGACAGTTATTAGGGTTTGAGACATATGCATGGCAACGAGACGGGACAGGAAGCGCCGCTGATGGATGGGAGGGCCAACGCGGGGTTACAGGGGAGGAAGAAAAAATGACAAAGGCTGAACGGCAGCACGGGATAGAAGAGGAAGAGGACGGTGAAGAGGGCAGGAGTTTGAGCGCAGCGAGAAGTAAAGGGGGGGGTGATCAGAGAGGACTGAGAGTTGAGAGGAGCTGCCTCTTGGAGAGACAGAGAGGAAGAAGTGTTGGAGGAGGAGGAGCAGCAGAGGAGAGGAAGGTGTATTCACTTGGACAGGCTGTCATAACGCGAGCTGACTGCTCATCCTGATGCTCTGAACTGGCCTGACCCACAGTGCTGAGGACGCAGGGGGCGGTGGAATGGAAGAGGGGCACGGAGGGAGGGAAGAGGAGATGGGGATGAAGAAGAAGGGAAGGTGGGGATGGAGAAGAGATGGCAAACTGTGAGAGAAAGGAGGAGGCTTTACTTTGAACGACTCTGACCTGCCTGGCTTAGGACCCCACAGAGACAGAGAGAAAGACTGAAGATGTGGGGAAGGCTTGTCTAAATTTATTTACTTACTTTGTTGCAAAGAGGGAGATAGAGGGAATTTTCATGCCTTCCTATTTAAAGGTCAGCATAAACTATAAAGCCAATGCTTATCAGTATAATAACATTTAACAATTTTTGATCTTGTAGCGTTTAAAAAGGTAAAGGTTGAACCCTATATTGAGTTGTCTCAGTCTTAGGAGCAAGCAGGGATCTCAGGGTCGGTTCAAGTCACCCATGTGTCTCGATGACCAACACTCTGGGACTTAAAATATACTTTTATCATTTACTATGTCTACTTGCAAAGTAACTGTAACAATAACATTGTTTCAATTTAGATGTTACTTAAATGAAAGTATTAGTGTCTGTTTCATTGCAAATAAAGGGCACACCAAACACTACACATAGATGTAGCTATAAACTAAGACATTATAGGTGGTTGATTAAAATAAATTGAGTACTAAAGTTATGTCTTTACCTCAGGATGTCTGTGCAACATATACACACTATATATGTTTGTATATAGTGACTCTACTCCCACCTTTATTGTCAGTGAGAGCTGTAGTACACTGCTTGTTACAAAATTATGGCATTCAAAGTTCAAAATTTGCTGACAGTGCTCTCTCTGATCTTTAAAAAGCTCCAAAGGCGTACCCATGCTGTAAAAGCAGCTGCTTCTGAAGGTTTGACATTATGTTTTTCACCTTGGAAAGATTTGTTTTAAAGCCCCAAAAAACTGACAAGTAAAAAAACCTATGTTTCTGTCTTCTTTTCACACGATGAAATCTGTTTGGTGCACCGAAAAATTTAACTTGGAAGTTAACTTTTCCTGCTTTTTAACAGTTCAGTGGCAAATCAACTGACAGAATAATGACTCATTATAAGTAGGATGAAATTAGAAGATGATGGTGGAATACATTTGTTAGATTTTTCAACTTTTCTTTGGTTTTAATGAGGGCTAATAACAACTGTAGGAATTTCTTTTTTTCTTAATAACCCAAGACTGTAGAAGTCATTAAAAACACGACAAAAATGATAGAATTTTATTTCTTTTTTCCTTTTTCACAGGCAAACCTGTGCCTGGAGAATATCTATATTTTATGAAAGACAGAGGAGAAAGATAAGTAAAAAAAAAAAAGAAAAAAAAAAAGAAGTGCATGCTGGCAGTCGAGTCACTTAGCTACAGATGAACCGAACAAGGATGGAAGCAGGTAGAGGCAGAGTTGCTGAAAGAAAGAAAGGTGTGAAGTCACACAGAGGAATAAAAAAAAAAAAAAACAGGAGGAAGATGGAGGGCGAGCTGGAGGCTGGCAGCAGGATGAAAAGGTGGGGTGGGGCTGACTGAAGGATGAAATTGAAGGAATTCCTGGTGGAGCTCTCTGCAGTCCTGCATTTCCCCACAACAGAATGAGAACAGAGCCTTTTCGCGCTCTCACACACACACACTCACAGAAACATTAATTCTGTCAGGAAATCCACCACAAGGCAACACTGTGTAAGCGTGTGAAGAGAGACTGGTACATTATCATAGTCTTTGCTGGCGCCTCCCACAGCTGCATCCGTCTTCCCTGGGAGGTTCAGAGCAAAGAACTGAAGGGCCGATCGAAAGCTTCATGCCGGGGAATCAGGATGTTCCTATAGCATGAATGTTAATGCACGCACACTCAGACACACAAGCATACACAGCTAACACAATATATGAATAATGTTGGAGGTGTAGGGGCCCCCCTGGAGTATTCCACATCACCTGAGTTCATGTCATGCATTATCCATGGTAAAACTGATGCATAATTGAACAGTGTGTAGCATGCGGCATGTGTGAAGAAGAAAAATGTACTGCATATGACACTTAAATGGTTTGTGTCATGTTCATTTTAAATGTGTCCTGTGTGTGTGTGTGCCGTGTGTGTGTGTTTACAGGTAAAGCCCTCTGTATGAATGGACTTGCACTTAAGCTTTTAAGCTAAATGTCCTGTTTCCAAATATCTGTCAAAAATATATATCTCCAGCTCCAAAGGTGGAGGTATTTTGAGAATCTACTGACACCTACAAATCTGTGAGGGAGCCAAAAAGGAGAGAAAAATAAATAAATGAATTCCCTCATCATATTCCCATATTGGGCTGCACTCAATTCACTGCTATCATATTGAGGACGGGATGTAAAAACACCGCCAAGTTGTCAGATCAGGTGCCAATTCCACTTTGCTTTTTCCACCACTCACATCTGCTCAAAGCTCAGTCAAAGCCAGCTCATTTCCACAAAGTCACCCAGACATCTCATGTTTACATGTGTAAGGCAACACCCGCTGTTTGATCCTATTCTATTTTCTAAAAATTACAACAAATAGTCTCAACGCTTTGTTCATATACAAGGATCTCTCCTTTAGGATTTCTGTGCATGTGCAGAAGACAAAATATTTTATTTATCTAAGTTTCTCTCACTGGTAGACCCTCCTTCTTTTCCTTTATAGTCTGCCAATAAATACGTGCATTTGATTCTCTCTAATTTGAAAAATCTTAGCGCATATGTGTATTTCATTTGATCAAGCAAGTGAGTGTGAGATGGCATGGCAGGCCAGACGGACCGAAGAATGTGAAAGCTTTTGAGAACAAAACGTGACGAGGAAAAAGAAGAAGACACCATTTAGGAGCGAGAACATACTGTAAATACAAACTGCAAATATTCATAATAATAAACTGAACACTAAGACTAAGGAAGGTGGTCACTTCGATCAATGAATGCAGCTTCAAATGGGAGTCAAGTTTGGTTTGTAGCAGGGAGCAAAACAGCAAGTTATCCACATACACACACACACACACATGCACACGCACTTCTTTCAGATAGAAAAGGTTACACTCAACAAGGAAAGATTAGGTAACATTTTCATGCCTGACCTTGTGTGTTGCAGTAGAGGCACAAGGTTTCAGGCCTGCTAGCCTTGAAGTTAATATTTATCACAAATCTAAGTTAGCACGACAGCGTTACAAGAGGCTGCT
>JAPZDZ010000016.1:4091324-4104932 GCA_029783805.1 Acanthurus tennentii | reverse complement strand
CACTCACACACACACACACCTCATTGCCTGTTTGACACAACTCCTCGCAACTGATGGACTACATTGATACAAGTACATGGTAGCAAACAAATGTGTCATGACACACACTGTCCCTCCTGCTCTCCCTAAACACGGACAGAACACACACACTATCCCCCTCCTACACAAAGACACCCCTAGTTGTGATATATGTTGTGTTAGAGGTCAGTTTGCCACTGTGGAGCCCCAGGGGGAGCTGCAGGTCTGTGGAGAATTCCTCTGCAGTGTTTACCAGTTTGTACGTATAGTCTTATGCCTCCAGAGCACCATAATAATGGGCTGTGCCTGATTAGAGCAGCATGCATAGGTGTCCAGAAAAAAAAGGCTCTTTGATCAGGTCCCTTGGGTCCTGCACTGCTGCAGACACCCACCCAAGGCACTCTTTTTCTATCTCTCAGCTTGAAAAGAGGTTGTAAAACAACACCCAGGAGAAAAGACTTTGTTATGACATAAGCATGCATACATGCACAAAAAAAGCATGCATTGTTATAAACAAAAATGCATGTATACACTTGTCGCATGTATATGTTCAAACATCCCTGTGGATTTAATATTCCATCAACAATAAGCTGCAGCAACTGCTACATCAGGTGATATTACAATCAAATAATTAGTTTGCTCGAAGGTGTTTGTGGTAATATGTCATTGCAATCTCATAAAGCCATTAACCTTTCTGTCTAAGTCACCCAGACTATGCACAAAGCCCATTTTCTCTAGGCCTAATTTACTTTTTCGTGCAACCTGACCTGTTGAGCATGCCCACAAACCCTTTCTGTGTTTGCAGGCTGTGAGAGCCCACACTGTCGCAGACACTGAAACAGAATATCAAAAAGAAACAACAATTTGTTTGTTTATGTCTAATTTTAAGGATGATAAAATTGCACGCACTCACCTTTGCACGCATACACATTAGACGCATAATTTCAGGCTATTATTCCTCAGTGGGAGGAAAAAAAAAAAAAAGGGCCTGCAAAGATGTCATTCCAAATAGCTGCAAACCAACTCCAGCTAGCCGATGCCAGGAGCTTTTAATTCACAAAGCTGATTTGGCGAAAAAGAGACGAGGCTTTAGCACAGTTGGATGCTAGCTTGGCAGGAGAGGCAGAGGAACTGCATGGCACAAATACACATTAAATGAAATGTGCTCACTCTTCTTCCTGTTCCTGCTGGAGTGATTATCCTTTAAACGCTTCATACTCGTGTAACATTGGAAGTTCAAAATTGCACCCTTCTTCTTCTCTCCCCTCCTCAGTGTCCTTATCTTGTCCTCCGCGTTCTCACCCTCACTTCTTTGAACCTCTTACACATCACACCCTGTCTCAATTCCTCACACCAGTTTAGTCTGTTCCTGCAAACCATATTGTTGGTAATCTTGCCTGACTTCCTCACAGCCTCACATTTATTCTCCCCCTTCTTTACTCTCATTTCTCTTCCTACCCTCCTGCCCTGCAATGAGGCACCTGCCCCCCCAGGGTTGGTAACTGGTGCTCTCCCAGCTCTGCTCCCACTCGCTTTCCCAGTCTTTACCTCCTGGCATCGTGTTCTGTTTCTCACACAGCTCGTTCATCACTGTAAGGTTGGATTTATGTTTAAACACAGTGTGATTTATAGGGGAATTGTTTTTCTGTTGGGTAAATCAGCTTTTAGGAATGTGTTGTGTGAGTAAGGGTTCGAGACAGAATGATACCTGTAGCATTTTGTATTTTAATGGAATGCTAAAGGCATTTAGCAGTAAACACACTGGTTGTCAGCTGTTTGTCAAAACAAGGTGTGACCTTTGCCACACTTTGACCTTGTCTTTTTTTTTATCACTGCGAAAAAATGAAATAAATGGAACATTTGGAAAATATGTGGGAAGCATTCAGAATGAAATCTATTGGCTTCAGAGGAAACAGCAGAATGATGCATTTTTCACACAATGATGGGCCCATCCAACTTGGTCTGTCTCACAATGCTTTTAATTCTTCTCTGTTTCAGTGGCCAGATGACGGCAAGTGTATTAGTTTGACCAAGACTCTTTAAAATGTATTGCTAACCAAGGCTGGTATTATTTTCTGAGCTGAAAGCATTGAAAAATAAATCTTTTTTTGGTTAACTTTAATTTATTTCATGAACACCAATTCCAGTGTAACACACTGTAGCCTATGCTACTTGCCATACACTAAACAGCAGACAGACAAAATAAAGAGAGCAGTCTGATGAGCATTTAGCTGCTAAAGAGACAGATACAGACCAAAAAAGAGCTAAAAGGAGAGTAAATATTGGACATACACTTATCAGGTGGACAGGGGCAGGACTTCGTGTGAATGCTAATGCTGCTCTTTTTTTGGTGGACTTTTAAATAAGTTCCTGTATGCTAAGACTTTCACCTTATCAACTAATTGTCAGTGTGTTTTCAAATTGTAGCTGAAGTCAGCCACGAAATTAATTCAGGATATGTTAAGAAACTAAACCTGTTGTCCCTGTCTTCCACAATGCATGATGGGTATTTTTTTAATTTATCCAAAGTTAATTACAGAAAGAGATTCATAATTTTGGTGAATGCAAAAATGTAAAGGTTGAAAAAAAGATTTCTTTGATGGTGGATACAGTGGAACGGATGTTAGCTTTAATGCTTAGTGGATTAAGTCCCCATTTGCTAAATCAATAAATTTGAGTGAAGTGAGGTCTAAAGGTAAATTAAATCTAGAGCACACACTGTAAACACAGGACAAACCAGTGTAAGCTACCAGTAGACTCTGCCAAAAAAGAAAAAAATGGGTTACTTGTTAAGATAATTAGAATAGTGGTGAAAGCAATACTTTAAGTACACTCGCTCAAACTCTCTCTCTTTTGTCTACCTTCAGCTCATCTCTCTGCAGATCTCTCCCAGTGGATTTCTAGTACTTTCAAACCCCTCCTCTACCTTTTCCCCTTGTTATATATCCACTCTCATGTAGCTGTAAGCCTGCCCTTTCACCTCCGTCTTCTCCACTCTTACCTCACCTCAGAGGATGTGGCCTGGTGGGGCTCGTTGTGGTTCCTTTACGTTCCTGGACCTGTCTTTTGTTTCTTCCAGGCTCACTCACAACACCTCAACGCCGCATGGTTACCACTGCTCCTCTCCCTCCCCTCCTTCCATCCTCCCCACCCCCTGTTTTCTTATATCTCTGCTCTCCAGCAAGCCCTCAGCCCCGTGGGGTTCGAGGATCATATCCTTCATCTCTGATCTGTAGCAGCAGGGAGCCCACCAGATTAATGCTTAAGTAGCTCCACTTGCATTGATTCCCAGCGTACGCCTCCCACTCTTTCTCTGTCTATATAGCTCAGTATCTCCCTACCACACACAACTACACGCACACATCCCATTAGCTAGAGTGGCATCTGCTTTTAACTGTACCCGTCGGAGCACTGGCATAGTCTCCACATCCATGAATCGGCCAGTACTAATTGCAGCACCACATGTCCAATTGATGCCAGCTGCCACAGTGAGGTACAAAGGCAGAGAGAAAGAGACCTTCTCACTGTCATTTCATTGCTTCTTCTAGCCCAGAAACTTTGGCTTTATGGCCTTGTGATCATGTATGCATATATAGTTATTATTAACATTAATAGGAATGGGATGTCTGCACTCGTTCCTGTGCCTGTATTGTGTGTGAAATGTGGGTACGTGGGACCCTGCTGAGTGGAGGAGCTCAGGACTTATGTATTATTCATGTTTAGGAGAAACTTGCGTAACTTGAAAATGTGCTTGTTTGATATAAGCATGAAAGAGCGCCCCTCCTCACACATGAATCATAGATGTCTGCTGGTCCATTTGTTCTGTATGTTGTTGGACTTATCACCCTTGTCCTAACCTCACCTGACTTTGTTCTTACCACAGTCCTTTAATTAGGCTTGCAGCATGAGGGGCTGGCCACCTCCAAGTTAATAGTGAGAAATGGTAGATGGCTACGCACATACTTGTATAACTAGGAATACATTCTGTACCCTATAATTCATCTAATTTTAATAGTGATTAATTATTTTTTAAATAAAATAAGGCAATTACAATCATCCATCCATCCATCTGTTACCGCTAATCTTTTGCAGCTGATGAGTGATGAGCCAGTTCATCGCAGGGCTAACACATAGAGACATACAGCCATTCACACATATTCTCATCTACAGGCGATAAAGAGTCGCCAGTTGACCTGCCTTGCATGTCTTTGAACTGTGAGAGGAAGCCGGAGTATCTAGAGGAAAGCCACGCATACAAGGGGACAACATGTAAACTCTTGAACTCCATTATAATAAAATTCAATGAAAAGTTAATATGCAAAAAAAAGAAAAGCAAAACAAAAGACATAAGATTGTTATATCAAGTAGGTGGACATTATAAGCAAAATAAGGACATATTTGATATGTTTTTTGTATGTAATTATTTTGATGTAATTTTAATTGTAATTTTCTTAGTTAATTATTATTAGCAACAATTGAAAAATGTTTATCTTAAGTATTTGTTTTTGATCAATTGAGAATTGCATAAAAAGCTTATTTCTTATTAAAGCTCAGTCCTTGTGGTGACTTACTGCATCAACTTTGTGCTTGCAAAAACATAGAACACACACACACACACAAAGTGGGATTTATACTCTAAATGTATCATGCATCAAAAGCTTGACTTTTTTATGGTCAGGTACACATTGGGTTGTTTGGCTGAGGTTGGGAGTGGTTAGCCTCGGCAGAGAGGTACAATGTGCCTCTTTGCAGCTCCAAAGTTGCCTTATTTACGCATTGATTCTAGGCAGCTAGTCAGCCGTTAGTTATCATACAGTAATGATTTACCCGAGGTTTTTTTTTAGTGTAACTATAGGGATACTAGCTATTGATATTGAGAAAATTCCTTCAGTTTGCATCCTGACTGGTGAGCTATGAAAACCGCAATGTCTCATTTCTTACTTATGCTTAATATAGAGTGCGTGAAGTGTGGAGCTTTAAAAAAATGCTAGGCACCTTTAATGAAACTGGTTTGAGCAGTGAAAGTAAAGTAACAAGTGATATACTTTTATCAATGAGTCATTTCTAATGGATTGTAAATATTATTTAAATAAGTGATAAATAATAATAAGTTAGTAAATAAAAGTGAACGATAACAAGTAAAATTGCCAAATACATTTGATAGAAAGGACAACTCGAACAACAAAAATAAAGCACAAGCTGTAATAAACTGCAATCATCTGTAAACTCTGCAATATACTCTATCATTTTTATCGCACACACACTCAGTGCAGACACTAGTGTGTGTGTGTTTCTGTGTCCTCATGCGCACTTCAGAATGAATAAAGCAGAGCAAGACATCATATTACAGGTTATTAGGCAGGCTTATTCTGGCCTGACATTTTGCTGACTGTAATTGTTTTTGATATATTTAATTCATCCACTGCTCGCATTTCTTTTGTTTTCATTGCAGCTTTCTGCCTTGTTAGAAAAGCATTCGGAAATGGATAGACGACATAAGCAGCGGAGCTAAATCAACATAATGAAAGCAGAAAGTGGCTCCTCTGGGAAGAATATCCAAATGACAGACATCTCAACGACTCTATCATGAGCTACATCATTGTTCCAGATGGATGGCATTCAGCTTAAAGCAATAGTTTGCTTGCAATCTGTACAACACTTAAACTTTTCAGCATTATTAGATTAGGTGATTAGATGAAACCTTAATGGTCCCTGTGGGGAAACTGGGCTTGTTGCAGCAGCAAAGTGGAGGCTCTAGATAAGAATTAAACAAATAGAAAGTACTAAAGATAATACTACATGCAATTTGTACAACAGAGTGTAATGGCTGGCAGATTACTTTGTGGATTTGTTATGGACATAGAAAGATGGAACACTGGCTGGTTCATTAGGTGAGTCTGTTGATGTGAGGACATACACAAATACAGAAGCTGAGGTATTTCCTCAGGGGCATACCTTACTCGAAGTAAAAATATGTAGTTTAGAGCTGCACAAATCAATATATATATTTTTTAGAATAACTAATTAGGACACAATGGCTACATAAGGATTAAATTTAACTGTAAAAAAAATGAACATGACAGCTCTTCATATGTGAAGCCAAAACCTCTTGATCACCTCCTAGTGTCTGGCTGCAGTACAGGTAGATATCTGGCCTCACTGTTTATGCAGATGGGACACTGATCAAGCTAAAAAAAAAATAAAGCACACATCAAACAAATTTGTGTATCATGCTGGTGTGTTCAAATGATCATTTTTCTTTATTTTAGTTTTAATTAGTTATTGGACGTAATTTCATGAACAGCTAACTGTATTATATAATTGAGTCATGTTCTGTTGCATAATCCATTAGGAATTAAAGAGTGTTTAAAGCTCAAAGAAAGGTAAAGGTGCATTCTTCTTGTCGCCTGTTGATAACTTCCCTGTTGACACAAGTCAGAGAGCAGGGAAGGATGTCAACAACCAAACTTAGTGAGAATAAAATTTAAATACACAACCTGAGTCAGTCAAGTGGATATGGCCAACTACAATCACAGCTGTATAACAGTGATATAAACAAAACCCATGATCCCAAGTTATTTCACAAGATCATCAAATTGTCTTTCGTTCTCATTGTTTTGATAAAGAAACATCTAGCAGCAAAAATACATATTGTGCATTTAAAATTGTTAATACCTGCCTCCCCAGGAATTTGTAGTAAAATGGAATAACGCTTTTTTTAAAAAAATAAATTATCTCTAAACTTGCACCTGTGTTATCACAAATAAGTGCAACTCTAAAAACATTACTTTCAAATATTTGTCAGTTTTTTTTCTTACCAAACTTGGCAAAAGGTAATTACTGTATGTCTTTTCTGTAATTATAGATAACAGCAGTAAAAACTAGCCTTACTGTGAAAGCTGCATACAGATTAACTTTATAGTTAAGGTAGACTGTGGGCGCACTCATTTTAAGGTGACTGTTTAGAGAATGAAAATGAATTAAAAGAAGAAAACATTTTTCTTGAGTAAAACTTGCTCATAGGGCTATTAAAATTAACCACAGTGGGTGGATTTAGGTGTAGCACAGTGTTGGTTATATTTTATGTCTCCTGCACATGATGGGACCGTCTGTGCTGCAAATATAAAAAAGGATTTATTTCGGCCTCCATTATGCTGGTTGAGCGAAGCAGCATTAAATGAGAGACCTGCATTTCACCTTTGGAGCACATTCACAGATGTATGGAGACATTCCAGTGTAAAAATGTTGCCGTGATACTTTTCTTTTGAGAAAGTACAAATAAAACACATCTCCTTTTTTGTTCAACTTCCTGCTTCCAACCTCCAACTTCTCTCCAGGTACATGACTAATGAGCCCTGAATTATTCTATAGAAAAAAATCCTGCAGTGAAGCTGCTGTGAAAGTTTGCTTTTCTATTCCTTTTTGCTCTTGTTTCCTCCAAACAAATATAACTTTGTTACCTGTAGAAACCCCACATCTTTCACTGTGAATTCTGCTTGTCCACTGGAGCGTTGGACACAGGGGCTTAACTCTCAATACAGTGTCTCGTTTTTCTATGCTAGATGTCTCCAGAAATCCACAAAAAAGCCAAACCATGCTCATAATTAATTAGCAACTAATTCCTGTGATGGAATTCAGGCTTAAAGGGATGCTGACCACCTTTCCAGCCAACGTTCGCCTTGTTATAATATTCAAAGCCTCATAATGTTGAATTTGTGGACACAAACATTCACTCCCCTCCTCCGACTGCCAGCCTTGGATTTAGCTCCCAGCGTCTTCATGTCCATCTTTATGGTGCCATGGAAATACTGGTGTTGTTGTAGAAAAATAAGCAGGCAAGGGGAATCATTAGAGGTGTGAAAACAGACTGATGGAACAGGTAAAGTGAATGAGATGGATGACCGGAGCTGCAGCAGCCCCGAGGACGAATCCAGGATGTGACTAGTATACATGGTGTGTGACAGCTGTGATTAAGACGCGTGCCTGCTTATCTGCTCCCTCTCTGTCTTTTTGCATCTCACATTCTGACTCTCACACAAACATAAACCAGCCAAATGGAGCAGTGGTGGAAAACGCCGGGGACATGGGGAGAGGAGACATTCATGTTTATGAGGCTGATCAAGGACATGAAACCGCAGCAACTAATCAAAATCAACACGATTCCAAGGCAGTGCTACAGCTCACATGCAGTACTTATTCTCCCTTTTTTGAGGAGAAAGAAAAAATCAAGAGCGATAGTCCATAGACACAGAAGATTCAAGTGCTACCAGCTTGTTTGCGACCACAAATTGAACTTTGTGAATTATAACATGTAAAAACAGTCTTAGCAGTCTGTGGATATGGATTGCATTTGCTAAATTCAAATAAAAAAATTGAAATATATGCAATACTTTACTGTTGCTAACCATTTTTCCAGGATATTCATTTTACAATGTCTTTTTCTTACCTTTCCAGACAGCCTTGGTTTTCATGGACTTCTTAATTGTGTCATACAATATTAAGTTTGTATGTAAACACAAACATTGTCATTGAGTTAACGTTCAGAGCAGACCGATTTGAAAAGTCTCAATAGCTTCATCTCGTTTAATTACTTTTGACAGAAAATAACTGAGAACCTGAAATTCACCTTGACAGATGACACAACTCAGACAAAGAAAAGCTGCGCAACAACATTTAGGTTTTTGATAGGTTGAAAAAAAAAACATCTTTAAATTTGGTAAATTTCTAACCATGTCTGTTGCACTTACATGACATCTTTTCTATTGAAATAGCTAAAAAAAAAAAGGGTCACTTATGAATAGTTTCATTTTTTTAATTTGAATTTTAGCAAACTTTCATAAATCAGGAGTAACTAATGCATTTGCAGGGATCTTTTGTCAGCTGACCCTCTGCAAAGTAATAGATACATACAGCTGTCAGACAACATATGTGGGGAAGATTAAAAATAAAATACAATTATGGATAATTCAAGGGTTTTAAAAATTATTTCAGAGCAATTGAACTGTATGGTACAGAGGAAGAAGTCACATTAAGCTGTGGATACATAGATAATACTTGTATTGTAAATTTATTGACTGTTAAGTCATTTTATAGAATTTGTCTAGGATAAGAGACATAAAGAACGTCCCCTGCCTTACACTTTCAACTAAAAAACCTAATAAATTCCAACACTAATTTATTAATGGTATATAACATTGCTCTAAGCACTTTTTAATTATCAGTTAACATCTACCTGTTTAAAAAGCAAATGGTACAAAAACAAAAAAAGCTCCTTCTGAAAGGTAATATTGAATCAGTTTCATTTTAAGTTCCGTAATTAGAATAATAATTCCATGCTTTCATGTTGTTCTTTGGTGGAACCTTCACTGTTATGGCGGTGATGATGTCAGTGTTCTACATTCCATGTTCTGTGTACTTGGGTTGTACTTGGCAGTTGGATTCTCACTCACTTGGTATCTGATTGCTCAGCTGCCCAAAACCCTCTGAAGGGACACATTAACCCATATCTTGCAGTCCAAATGGATATCATCAGGTCAGTCTTAATAAGCTTTTACAGCTTAGGAAGCTTTATGTTAGATTGTTTCTTCTCTTCGCAGTGCTTTGGTAGGGACAAAAGTACAGTTGTATTGTTTTTGTACTGCAGCACTTGGTTGGGGCTCTGTTGTGATGTTACTGGGTCATCATTTTGTCATGAAGAGCCAGATATTTCAGATGAGAAAAAGCTAATAGCTAACTCTGGTGCATATACATTGGGGTTAAATTGAAATGTTAATAAATGTGCATTGTTCCTGATTAAATAAATATAAATACAAAAAAACAAAACAAAAGGGAGTTATAAATTACTTTCTAAATCAAATTTGTGTTGGGTGGTGAACAAAAATGTCTGAGTGATTCTGTTGGAAGTTTTTCTTTACATCTAAGATGGCTATCTTTGTGTCTGCATATATTTTTGTATGCATCGTCCTAAAAGATGGTGTGACAGTTGAAATAATAGTGTTTAATTCTTTGTTGCTATTTTTTTTTTCTATTATGTTGTGTTGATTTGTGATGAGGGGGTCGTAGCTTGAAGGAGGAATCACATCTTTGTCTGGAATCTTTTATTTGTTACATTTAATATCGTGTTCTTTTATTTTATTATATCAGACATATCTAATTAATATTATCTTAATTGGTTAACATTTTCCTCTGAGGGGGCTTTTGCACAATACATGATTATATTCTAACTCCTTGTTTTCTGGCTCTAGTTTTCTTTCTGTAAGATCAATATGAGAACAGTTTTCCTGTATTACTGTTTTTGCAGTTTCCCAGATAAATGTTAGTGAGTAGTTTGTAGAATTATTTATGTCCACGAATAATTATCATTCTCTCTGTTTAAATGTGCTGAAGTCTGGGTCTTTGAGTACTGATATGCTGAAGCACCATCCAGGGAAATGTTTAAGGAACTACTTGCTGTGGAGATGTAAGGGATCGGAGCAAGATTACTTATTACATTTGAATAGTGTGGAAGAAGTTTATACAAGAAAATGATAGATGTAGCTGTGAGAAATACAAAAATTACTATGTTGTTGGACTATTGTCGCCAACTGTTGTTGAGTAAAATTCCCTCCATATTCTTCATTATCTCAGTGGATTGTCATTTTCTGCTTGCTGTTCCTGAACAGTCTATTGCTGGTTTGAGAAGTACTAAAATCACCTCAGATGGTAATTTTGGAGTCTGTGAAATTGCATGAGGATGTGAAGAACCTCTGAAATAGGTCGGGATCATCTGTGCTGGGCCCATAAATACTTGCTAGGGTCAGATTTATATTGTTGAAGTATTTATTTAAGACTGTAAATCTTGCATCGGTGATGATGGAGATATGAGCTGGCGGGATATTCCTGTAAATCAATATGAATTCACCTCTTAGTTTAAACTACAGGAAGCAGAGAAAATTTGATTGACTTTTGTTGATTCTAATTTATGGTCATTAGAGTTTGACATGTGTGTTTTTTGAAGTAGACATATATATATATATATATATATATATATATATATATCTAGGTCGAATTGATTTAAGTGGTTGTATATTTTATTCCTTTTAGCCTCCGTATGGTCCAGCTTAGGAGTTTAAGTGGGCTGTTGTTAAATACATCCAAGTGCATTGAGTTGTGTGTGTCTGTGTGTGCGTATAAGTTTTTGTTTTGTGGGTGTGCAAGCGAGGACAGATTATCATGCTCACTCATGCTGTCGCTTATTGACATGGGAGAGGTTCATTCCAAGTCAGTCTGTCGATCAGGCCGCCACTTTGGTCCAGACTGACTCATATCTTAACAAGTGCTGGATGGATTGCCATGAAATATGGTACAGACATTAAAGTGAGCCAAGGGGATGACGCCTATACTGACTTTAGTGTTGACTGCTTCTCATTCTCAAAAAAAAAAAGAGAAAAATCTCCTGCAAATACCAAAACTAATGATGCATTTGTCCCTTTCTCATTAATTTAAAACTTGCCTACAATGTCTAAGGCTCTCAGCCACAAACCCATTTTCTAAGTGCTAATGATCTTAATCTTGAAAAAAGGAAAACCTTAAATGCGTATTTCTTTTTTAAAAACAGCCTAGTTTTTCACAGTGTTACCCAAACAGGAGTAAATATTGCATTCCTTGGGGACTGTTTCAGCTGCAGATTTAGACACATTTTGTGTTCTGGTTAAGTTTTACAAAAATCGGGTCCATGTTTGTGGGATTGAGTCCAAATAACTCTACAGTATCTTTGTGTGCGCTCATGGTAATGAAGGAATATGTCATCCAGTACAATAGTGGAGCTCATTTACGTGTTTTTAATAGTTTGGGGACAATAAAGGAGCTCTCTGGCACGGAGGAATAAAACACATCAGGATCTAGTGACACAGCCAACACTTGTTAGCAGAATAAATTGGTGACAGTGTAGCATTTTCCTAATGAAACTTTATTCTCCCTCAAGCCCGGGATGATGTGATAACCAGGAGAGCTGGTACTGCATGTGAGTAAACAGAACTCAGTTTGACATGCGGATAAATGAAAGCATTTGTTTTGGATTCTATTACGTGCTCCGTGCAGGGGCAGAAAATGCATTTATTCCCTGCAATGAAACCAGCTTTGCCTCGCTGTAACCGAGTTTCTCCAGCTTAGATATTTTTTGGCCTAATTGTTGCCCGTGGCTAAATCCTATCCATTTGCATCGATCTCCTTTGAAGAGAGATGCAGATGAGCTTAACGAGTGTGCTAATTATGCTCGCTCAGCGTGGGGAGCCTGCTGTAACCGCAACTTTGTGTGTATATATGTGCATGTGTGTGTGTGTGTGTGTGTGTGTGCATATTTGAAGCTTAATGCTTGTGCAGGTCTGAGTGTTTGTTTTTGCACATGCATAAATACTAGGGACAAACAACTTGACGTTAGGAGAGTGACTTAGTTTGAATATCATTCAGTGGATTATTAACGAGTGTGAACGGGCTTTGATTGCTGCGTTTGGAGCCGCACATATAGTTCGCTCAGTATCAGAAACAATCCATTATTCTACACAAAGGGGAAAAAATTGAACTATTTTTTTCTCAAAACAGCCACAGAACAATATTTTTCAGAGTTGACATGAGAATGATGACAAATACTATTGTTTGTGTGTGTGTGCACCTGAGGCTGTTTTGGTCTAGAGTATGTGTGTGCATGCTGCTCTGCCAGCCAATGTAATGGCAATGACTGGTGTTGTCTCCCCTAGCACACAATAGCCTGGACACCCAGACAAAATGTCACTCGACAGGCCTGTCTCTTCTATCTCTCACAGTCTCCCTTCCTCTCTCTCTCTCTTTCTCTTTCTCTCTCTTCCCTCATTCTTTCCTCTTTGCTGAAAGGGATGTAATGACATGGACGAGTGACAGAGCTGGAGCATGAAAAGCTGTGACACCGGGGCACAATACGTACATTTGTGACTAAACATCTCGGAGACATGAAAGCGCTCTAACAGATAGATAATTGGCTGTGGTTGAAGCTCCTCAAAACGGAGCCGGAGACAGTGAAGGGCTGCATCCGTCAAAACACATCAAGGTTAATGGAGAATTTGAGAAATGTTAGGTTCCTTTTTAAAAATCTCAGTATTCGGTAGGGGGAGGGAGCACGCCACCCAGCAGGCGAAGCTTTCGGCACACAAAGGATGTTTCATTGCTTACAGGATGAGGCCGTCCTGTTCTTGACTTTAGCTGTTTCTCTGCTGCATTTTCACTCGGAGAAAAAGAGAAACCCAGAGTTTTACAATGTAGGAGACGGATGACACATCTGACATTTTAAACAGTATGACCACGTCAGATTCCCATTTCACGAGGCATCATACAGAGTGTAGCTTATTTCTTCAAAAGGATGACAACTGTGTCTCCGTCTCTCTTGTTATCTGCTAACTAAAAACAAAGCAGAATCCATATTTTTCTGTTGACAAGGCGGTCTGTTTCCATTTTATTTGCCCTAAATTGAAATTTGCTGCAGAACAAATATGCATTGCCAACAGATATACCTGACAATATAGCTAACAAGTATTGGAAATTGGATTGGATTTTCAAAACAACCCAAGGGCAGTACATTAC
>JAPZDZ010000016.1:3994684-4006487 GCA_029783805.1 Acanthurus tennentii | reverse complement strand
GAGCCAACAACCAAACTTTGATGTTCACATAACATGTTAATTGGTTTTCGGTTATTACACACGATGTAGGTTTACAAGCAATCATGATAGCTCATTTTCCTTTATGAGGATCAAGGCCATTGATGTGTACTGGCTGTGAGATGGACCAATCTGCCTTGTTTAAACAGTGGGCTGTATACTGGTGTTTTACTGGGTCCAAAAGGATACAAGATTAAACACTTTCCAAATTGCTGTGTTGTAAATTTTTCTAACAGTTCTGACAGCTGCAGCTAAAAGACAGATTAATTTTGATTTTAACCCTGAGTTGGTTGGCCTTGACTAATTTGTGCCATATTCTGATTGTTTATGTTGTTCTCATTTGATGCTCAGTTTGAGGAGAGTGGTGTCGCCTGACTAATTGCATGAACGGTCAATGATGTGGTTGCCTGATGCTCAGATGGATGTCCGGCACGTTTAAAACTATTGTTGGCAATCTTGTGTTTTCAGCAGTTTAATTCTTTCCATTTGTTCGATGCTGTCGAGTTGTTTTAATTTAACTAAAGTTGTATTTCACATGTTCACCAGATAGACATTCCTGCAACTTCTCCTCTTTACTTTTTCATTTTTTCGTGTTTATCTCCATGTTTAGTAATACTGCTTTTCTTTTTTGTCAACATTCTTTAGGATACAGGAGGCATTTTGCTGTCACTGGAAAAAACTTTAAGGGAGTTTTGTATTTCAGCTCAGTATGAGCACCCAAGCCTAGAACATCTGGGCCTGTCAAATAAGTTTGGTTAAAACAGTCAAAACAGTCAACACAACCTAAAAGGATGAACAAAAGCATACATGTTTGCACAGCAAGAGACAGCATAACTCTCCATGGTGCAAATTTCTTAAGCTTAAGAGCAAGTAAATGGACAGAAATGACCCATACTGGCTCCACAGCCCCTCAAAGCATGATGACGGTGGTGAAAAATGTATAAATATATCAATCCTGAATACAAATGAGTAAGCAATTGGGGAAAAAAAATCATTAAATCTTAGTATCATAAAAATATATTTATGTTTAACAGAGCTAAAGTAACGAATGCCTCATTCATGTGTTTTCATATCCTCGGGACTCTGACACCTAGGCCTACATGTACTCTGCCCCACGCCTAAGGAATATTGTCATTAAAAGTACCTTGAGCCTTTTGATGAAAGCAGTAAAAAAGCAGCAGAACCCACCCAGTGTTTAAAGAGTTAAAAGATGCCTCCTCTGAGTGCAGTGAAGATGCAGGAATGAACAGCTGTACAGTAAAACACAGTAAATTAACCTGCTACAAGCCAGTGGGCATTTAAAATTGCTTCATTACGCCGTTGTTTCCGAAAGGATGCTCATGAAAGGATTTTTTTACAGTATTCCCACCGTGGAGGTCAGACTTCACATAAAGATGTCTCACATTTTAACATGTTACACCACTGCTCTGCTCCCTCTCTGACCCTGCACTGCTCCTTTGGTGTCAAATGCTCAGCAGTGTCGGCAGATAACAAACAGCAGGCACAGATTCGATCACATATTCTCCTTCAAGAAGTTTTCTTGACCACATAAAGTCAACATTAGCAAATATCCTCAATTAAAATCATCTGTCACTTGAGGTATTGAAAAACTTCTTTAATATTCTGAACTGTGCGTGCGTTTACATCATATAGTCATTAACTACAGACAACTTGACCGTCCCCCATCAATCACCAAAAAGAAATTTCACCACGTGCTTTATGCCATGCATTACCAGCAGCTGACGGCTTCAGTTGTTTTATAACAGGTTCCGCCCTCTGTCTCTGCCAGCGTGGCAGATGTTGTGTATGAAATGGTGCCCGGAATAAATGATTTGGAGATGCTAACATTTGGCCTGTGTGATGATCAATGCGGGCTTTCAGTGTCACCCATCCCAACCAATTGATTTATGGAGCCGACCGCCATTTGTTATTGCTGCGGAGCATTTTTGGACGTGCATCAGTCATCATTATCAGACAAAATAGAATATTTCTGGTGCAGGACTGAGTGTCCTGTTGTGTTTTAGTGTGGGCTAAAAGTTTGCTTGCATGTGTTGGACAAAATAAGAGTTTGAACCGTGTGTGTGCTGGTGTTGGTGAGGATTTGTTGGCTTGTTGTCATTGGGTTTATGGAGGCTGCAGTGCCCTGGTAGGTATGAGGTGAGCTGCTTGGACTGGATGTGAGCACATTCTTGGCTCTGCCCAGCACAGAAAACACCAGTGTGTTGATAGTCCCATCAAGTGTAATAAGAGCAGGGCAGTGAGGCTCAAGGGTTTCAGGTCTGAAGAGCTGTGCTCTTCAAATGACCTCCAGCTGAGACTGTACCTCATCTACACACACCTATGATATATCATGTTTACATACATGCAAATAAGCAAACATTCATCTACAGAGGAACTCAACATTTTCTTTCACATCAGACAATTTCCTCTCTGCAGGGATAAACCGTTTTGAGAACCCAGGTAGCAAATGACAGGCAAGCGTCGAGTCAGCATCTTGCGCCCCCCCCCCCCACTTCCAACAACCCAACCTTGCGTTCCTCAATGTCAAAAAAAACCCCAACAGAAACAGCGCACTGCTCCTTTCATCAATGCCTATAGTTAAATCACATTATTAACATGCTGAGGACAGTGAAGGCAGCATTAGCATTTTATATGCAATCAATTTGCCGCATGGTTTGTGTGCAGAGCTAAGCGGGACGTGTGTCACATGGAGATGCCAGTTTAGAGATACTGCACACACGCACACACACACATACACATACATAAACAGACACATGACTGGGGGAAAACACAGACAACATGAAAGCCTTCTGGCTAAACCCTAAACAAGACAGAGAGGCACGCAAAGGTACAGAGATCCACAACTGCTATGAACACACACACAGAAAAAGAGAGGCAGATAAAAATGTCATATGATCTAATGAGTTGTGTTTTGGACAGTGTCACTTTGGTCAGGGACACTGTGGTTGAGTTGAGAGATTAGACTGTCCATGCATGACACTGACCTGTGTGTGTGTGTGTGTGTGAATGTGTGTGTTTACCTCACACCCTAACACACGCACACTTCACCTCAAACACTTCAAACCTTCTGTCAAGCGACGTGCAAGAATAAACTGGCGATGGGGGGAAAAGCCTGTGTGCATGCTTTCCTGCTTGCGTCTGTATCCGATTACGTGTTAATTTACTTTGATCACAGAGACTGTGGCACCCAAGGGTGGTGTAGGATTTACTGACAGGTGCTGTGGACTGGAGGATGAGCTCCCAGCAGCACAGTCTCACATTTGTCCATCTCTCACTTATTGAAAAGGTAGCCTATAAATAGATCTTATTTCATATTTAGAAATGATAGTGAAGATAAAACAAAGTTTTTCGTTTTTTAACTGATGATCCGAGTCTCTAGTATTATTACAATTTTTTAGCCTGCAGTGTGTAGAGTAATTGAAGATCATTAGCTTCTGGCAGCTGTAAAACTAAATGGTTTGTTAGTTCTAATGATTTTTTAAACTTGCCAGACCTGTTTAGAAAATCACTGAAACATTCATAATGTATTTTCTATACAGAGGAATTGAGTTTGACAGACTGTTTGTTGTAGTTTTCGAGCTACTTTTGCTTTCAGACAATTTAAAATCGACTCCTGTAAAAACAAGAGTGCAGAATAACTTTTTCCCACTGAGGTCTGTAGACTTACCTGGATGTGGTTTCTTGAAAGAAACCTTGAAATTTCATTGTGTCTTTTGGATCTAAAATGATACATATTCACTCATTTTGATGGAGGCTGAGATTTCACTGACAAATATCTCAAATCCTGTTTCATTGAAACTCACCCCTTATGGCTGAATACATAAGTAAAAAAAAATGTTTTCATTTTTCCTATTTTGGATGAACTGCCCCTTTAAATTGAAGTGGTTTTATTTGTATTTTAAATAAATTAAAATTTAGAAACTGACTTTCTGTAAATAAAAAAAAGATGATTTACTGTAAGTACTCTTTATCCTAACAATGCCAGCAAACGGATTCCACCCCCCCAAAAAGTATTTTCACCATAGATGTTACCTTCGTGGGATACACTGCTCTGTTCCACAGATCCCCGGAATGTCTCATCAGTAAGTTGGGTTTTAAATGCAAAATTTTGTAAAATTTTATAAACAGTTACTGTAAATATTTAAATCATTACTTTCTGGCGTTCTATCAAGGTCCAAGGACATTGTAGATCAACCTGAAATTCCCAAGCCTAGAGAAACTGTGTTTATTACAAATAGTGGCAACATTTTATAGGCCCTCTCTAAAGTCATTTTAAAAAAGAAGAAAAAAAAAAAGCTGTTTTGGACTTCTCTAGAACTTTAGAGAAAACTCTGTGGCAGGCCCCTTTCCCTCTGCAGATTTGGTGGTTTGAGCCAACATAGAGACAAAAAATATTTAGTTTTCACAGATACTAATTTATGTCCCTTGAAAAAAAATCAGGCCTCTATCTCTTTGTTTTTGCCACCGCCTCTCCACCATTTTCCCTCTGCCAGTGCCCCCCCCGCCCCCTTTACATATACATAGAACACTTAAAACATGCATGCTGCATTTACGGTACAAGCTCTGTTAGCAAGGCAGTACATGAATAACACTGAATAATGTAACTTGCGTGTCTATAGACAGTGCAGGCGAGCGTTTCAGCCTCACAGAGATAATTTGTTATGTCACTGTATGATCATCGAACAGATACAGTAAAGGCATCCACATAATGTACAGGCACACAATCTGTGTATACAAAGACCAACACTGCTGTATTGTTTTGAGGAGAAAATGTGGCAAATCACACACAGGCATAAAGCTTACATGTGCAGTTGTTCACTTGTTCACACTGACTGTAGACACACACAAATGGACCAGCACACAGTGATGACAAAGGGGGACATGGTACACACAAAGCTGTGATCTATACTGTATCAGTCCCCTCTGGGCATGATGTGTGCTTTCAAAAGCACATGAATAGATGTTGACTCAGTACCTTCTGCACATGCATGTGCATTTGACAATTTGACATGTATTTTTTTTCTCTTTTTTTGAAAAATATACTCACAGTTCAGATACATTGTGAATTACCAAAAGTGTGTGCATGCATGGGGGGAGGCACCATGCTGATTGCATCACCCTGTCTACCTGTGTGTTGTTCCCTTTTGGTACACAAGCACAGGTGCGTGACGCGTCCTTCACTTTAATGTGCCATCAGTCTGTAAAGCTGGAGACGAGCCTCGGCACACACATACATGCACACACAAACATTTGTACAATTCATGTACTCTATAAATATCTGCCGTAGTCCCCGAAGAGATTTTGCGTGCAGATGAGAGGAGAACAATCTAAAACCGAGGCTTTACCTCTGCCATTAAATTATCCATCATGCAATTAGACTCCCACTCTGCAGAGAGGGAGGAGGAGAAAGATAGAGCCAGACAGAGATAAAAAGCACTCGTAGCCATTCATTAAGTCTAGCATTAAGTCTTACCATCTAATTAGAATAGTAGGAACAATGTAATGCTGAATTTTTAATTCGCTCAACCTGTTTAATATGTGATTATAACATTATGCCATTTCACAAAAACGTAGTTAATATCTAGATAAATATTCATTATGTTTTAGTGAGAAATATTTAATTGAATATTATTGAGCCTCTTATCAAGAAAATAAGACTTTAAAAGGATATATGACTATTGGCTAAAAAGATTTTTCTCTCAAGTTATCATGTTTCTAAGATTTGAGTTTTGGTTAATTTCAAGTGCATTTTAATAATGCAAGTGTCTCCATGTCCTCTGGGGGCAGCAGACAAAAAATGAGTGCCTGATCCTCCAGAGACAACAGAAGAAGAGAAACTGGTCAATATAGTATTTTAAATACAACATCACATACTTTCATATAATTTGGCTTAATCTGTGGCTTATATATATATTTGTAAATTGTATTTTTTTGTCTTTAATTCCTATTTGTAGTCACACTGAATATATTTACTTCTTGCTGCATAACAGCTGGCAAATATTGTGGGATGTCCTACTTAATCTTGTTTATCCTCAAGATTTAAGTCTTACAGGTTGGCTGGAAGTCAGTTAAAATATTTTTTTACCCATTTATATCAAATTTTAGAACTCATTGTTTTATGTGTCACAGACCAGAACCAGGGAGCAATAAGGTAAAAAGAGAGACACAGGGAGGGGAGTACTGCCTGAAATCTTTGCAAGTTGAGACGTTGTAAGCCCCTTAAGGCCATTGGGCCATGAAGGACAGCCATTCACAGATATTTATCATCGTTATTTTTGAACCATTTCAGCTTTAATAGACGTTTTGAAATGGTAAGTGACGGGATGGAGCGGCGGCGGGTGCTGACATTCACAAAGGTCACAAGACAGATTCAAACCTATGATGCTGTCTACCGTGATGACTCATATCTACAGAGCATCTATCGCTCTCTCCTTTAATTCTCCCCCCATGCATAAATGGATATATTAACATATGTATTCATGTTCGGTGTGTTCCATGTAATCCATTTAAAGACATGCTGAGATGGAGGGCAAGCTTTAAATCCTTAGAAAGAAACCAGTTAATATAACTTATTCAATTCCATTTCTATCGCAAATTCATGTCAGTCTCTTAAATCAAGGCTCATCATTTCTACATGTCACACTGCAGAAGAGCTGATTCTAATCTTAAAACACTGCTTATACCAGACTTTTAATATACTCTAATGTCTCACATTTGAGTGAAGTGCAATTTTCTGAATCATCTTTTTACATTAAAGCATCTAGTGGTACTGGCTTATTTTTTCAATATTGAAATCGTTCATTGTATAAATTTATGAATCTGCGTTGAAGGTGGCACAGAGATCCGTTGCTAATAGATGGAAGTGGGCAGATAACAGTGACAGAGAGGTAGAGTTTCTCAGTAGATGAAATTAGATGTGACAGAGAACAAGCTGAATTCAGAGAGCTGTGGCCCAATTAGTTCCATCACACATTCGTGCGGTGTGCAGCTGTGAGATGTTTGATTTGTTTGATTCTCTCGTAAGTTCACGACCCAGCTCATGATTCTCCTGTGAGCTGGCTGCTCGAGTCCAACTGAAGTCCCCAAGCAGAACTCCCCTTCCTTTTCGCTTCCAGCAGGGTGGACTCTGCCAAAGCCTCGGCTCCAGAGAACACGGACACCGTGGCTGGACGCCATCTTAGCACCCAGGCGCTGAAACAGAGAGGGAGAGACAGAGAGGTGTATTTAATCTATCGCTGGCCTGTATGCAGGTTTAATGCTCTCAGGAAAGCCACCGTCAGTATTTTCTCTTTATTGTCTTCTTCATTTTTCCAATCAAGTCTGCTATCAGTTTTCATTTACCACACAAAGTGAAACAGCTCATCTTAAGTGAAGGGGAGTATATTAGTGTCATAAATATTAGTCAGTTAGTTCCTCAGTCACCCTAAGCACAGGATTATTGTTAACAAGAAAGACTCTCTAACTAGAACCCAACATGTCCTTGTCAATCTAAACTGTGACCTTCAAATTTAGTCTTACATTTAGCTTTTTCCACCTAAATCTAATTAAACTTCATTACAAGGATGTATTTTTTATTGGTTAATAACAGCAACAGACAGGTGTTGTCATCCAGCTAATCAGATCTGAAAATGCTTAAAGTCCATGGACAAATCACATTTGTTCTTTGTAGTTATTTGGTGGACTTGTTAGAAGTTTCACATTGAATGAATAAAGAGTCACACTTAATATTTCTGCCTTTTTTTAAGTCAGCAGCAGAGTTTTGACATTGTCACAGGTGACACCTGGCATTGACTTTGAACAGTAAGCAGCTGCCTGTTGCCCTTTAATGTAGTGGAGATTCAGATTTCTTGTGTGTGCCTTGATGCAGATGCTGATTGACAACTAAAAACCCTTGACTTGACTTAATGACACAAGACAGACAGTATACGTTTTTTCAACCATTGCCTGCTGTTTTGGTTATCAATGTACATTTATCACAAATCAGCAGTGACATGCACAGTATGAGAGATGATTGATAAGTTTTTGGCCTGGGGTAGGAGCAAATTACTGACAAATTACTTACTGATTACAAGACCAATGACGTCCATTTTCTCCCCCAGTGCTGACTTGTAATTAATCACTATAAAAAAACACACCTAAAATAAAAGTCATTTTATGAGACCCAGCAGCCATATTTTTGTGAGTTCATCACTATTTAAAATTCCCATTCAGCCCTTTGAGTCATTGTGATTTATATAAAAAGCAAATCCACAGTTGCCTCTCCACAGGAATGTTTGCAATTTTTCCCAGTTACCACATGAAAAAGTTGTGGAAAACAGAAACCACCAATTTGGTTAAAAGAAGTGTGTGTTTATGTAATAATTTAGGCATCTCTGGAGGAATATAAAGAGAGATATGAATGGAACAAAACAAGTCAGGAGTTCTAGGGAAAAGTATCTGTAATTGTTATTCCAATAAGCTAGAATATGATTTTTTTTTATCACTGCTGTGATTAGAAGGTTTATGGCAGGAGTTCCCAGAACATGCACTTTTAAAAAATGTTTCGACTTTTGTGGGGGTGTTTGGAGCATCACTTCACTGAGCATGAATTGGACAGTTTGTTTTTCAGTGGACAGAATAAAAGTCTGTTTTGGTTGCAGCTTGCCATGTCTGGATTTTGCAGGTGTCTCTTTTACAAAGTGGGAGCCTGTGGAGGGTATTGACTTTTTGTCAGCTCTCGTTGAACCAGAGAGTTTTTTGGAGGGTTTTAACTTTAAACTACTGTGATATCAAGACGTCTCAATTTAGGTTAGGAGTTATAAAAGCACAACAAGCAGCTGAGTGAGTATTCTTACCAACGCTGTCCAGAGAATTCTTTTGTTCCCGGTGTTCATACGACTGTTAAAACATACTGTATTGTACCTCAAACAAACACTCTTTAACACTTACACATTTTCAAAAGAGACCGTGTACTATTTACAGTGCTATAGTAAATAATTATCATTCAATGTCAAGCTACAGCATGGCATCATTGGTACATACAACAGCTGAAAGGCTGCTTTCATTATTTAGGAATATTGCAGGAATGCAGTATGCAATCTTTTGACCTTTGTAAGTTCAGGGATAGTTTTGCAAGGATATACACTGAAATTACAGTAACAATCAAATTATTTTACACTAAACACTTTTGATTCTTTTTTACCTTCTTATAAAAGATCAATCTCAGGATTTTTTTGCCTTTTTTTTTTTTTCACCTGAGGAAGCAATTTAATTTTAATAAAAGTCCATTAGGGCGACACAGTGGTACAGTAATAAGCAATCTAAGCTCACAGCAAGAAGGTTCTGGGTTATCTTATCAAAAAAAAGAAATTTGAAATAAAAGCCTCGTTCAAAATAACAGAGAGAGATACTTGGTTAGGAATTGGTTAAATGGCGAGAACAAATTGTTTAAATAAACCCAATTTCAATAAACAAATAAAATTTCAGCGCAACTATTCAGAGGAAAATTGTGAAGAAAAAAAGACTTTCAGAGTTTTTTTACTTAAAAAATGACTGATACAGCTCTGCAGGGGCTGATGAGTCAGTTGGATGGAGACGAAAGGAAGTAGGAGGGAAAGAAAGGAGGTAAAGAAGGGAGAAACAAACAGATATATCTTGGAGAGCCAGAAAGAGATGGACAGATAGGGAAGAGGAAGCAAGAACTAAAAGCAGCTCTAAAATGGCAAGGAAGAGATGGTGTGATAGAGAGATGGAAGGATAAGGACGAGAGGAGGCAGGTGGGTGGAAGCGAGGAGGGAAGTAAGAGGGTCAGGAGAGAGATGGACCGATAGAGAGGGAATGACAGAGGGATGGAATAAAAAGATGGCGGAGACGGATAATTGAAAAAAATACCGGGAAAAAGTAAAGAGCGATGGAGGGAAGGAAGGAGGAGATAGACCTGGGAAAGATGGAGCTGCCAGCAGTGCTCAATTATATCAAGAAATGGGGGGATGAGGCGGGGAGGGGGAGTCAAAGAAAAGAATGAAAGAAGCTGAAGTCAATTCATGAGTCTCACAGGAGCCTTCATCAGATAATTTAGTCTGAAAAATGCCACTTATTCAATGCATGTGTGTGTGTGTGTGTGTGTTTGTAATGAAGATTTCAGTACTAGGTAGGAGACACACACACATATAAGTTATGTGTATAAAGTGTGTGAGAAAGGTTTTATGTAAATATGTACATACTTGTGTGTGAGCATTGGTGTGTGTGTGTGTGTGTATAAGTGTGTGTTTAAGCTGAGATTGGAGTCTGGGGGCAGTGCTGGAGCTCTGGAAGAAGATAAGCAGACATAATTAAGAGGCCATTAATAAATTTGTTAATGAGCACTCCATGTAACAGAGAGAGGAAGACAGAGAGAACGAGGGAGAGGGAGATCATGTGTAACTGTATGCAGGAGTGTGTGTGTGAAGCAGACAGGAGAGGCACAGTCTAGTGTCAGTGTGTGTCTCATATTCCATATCAGGCATATCTGCCGGCTGAGATAAGTTATCATTATGAGATATGTCCTGCCTGTGACACACACACACCGTCATCTCCGCTCCATTTGCATAAAGAGGGCTTTTAGCGATGCCCTTGTACCCTCAATGACAGTATCTCTGCATTAGTCAATGCATGCATGCACACACACTCCTCTGCACACTCTCATTGACATGCTCACACACACACACACACATATATGCATTATGTATTCATTGCTTAAGATATTGCCATATTTAAATGACAGGATTAGTTTGTAAGAAGATGTTTAAAACATTATATGAAAAATTAAAAATAAACACGCACCAGTTTATAGGTCTGTTTGTTAAGAGAAATAAACAACTTTCCATTGACATTAGTTGATTTTTATTGTCAGTCATTGTTTTCTGCTACTTTGATGACACAATGTATGCTCAGACCTCAGAGAGCTTGTTCCTGACCTTGGTGACACATCTTGTGCTGTGGTAAAATATTTCACACTCAAGGTTAACTTATTCGTTTTTCTAAAGATTTTAGCTATATCTTCTTAAGCAAATGGAACGTAGTCAGGTGTAATTACTGGACCTAAGGACAAAACAGTGGTCACATTAAATTAAGTGGTAATATAAAATGGTAAGTTCTGAGTTTCTGTACTTATGAAATAACGATGATGAGCAAGTTTTATTTGAACATGAAACCATGGAACACAGTTGAATGCTTCAGAGAAACTTTGTTAGTGAATCCTGGCATAAACTTACCCATAGTTAATGATTTGTAGGAAAGATATGTCTGTAAAAATGTGATAAACAAGTAGACATCTCTGCTAGATTTTGTTTCACACAAATGTTTGTACTAACTCTATAGCCCACTTGTACCAATAGTAGAGATTTTGAGACAATCTGGCCATAGTTTAATAAATTAGAATAACAATATTAACAAAAATTTGGGTCATTCCAAAAAACAAAACACAACAAAAACAAATAAATAATAAAAAAAAATCACTAATCTGATTTTGTAAACATTTCAGAGCTGGAACACTGACACTGGAAAGTACAAAAAAATCAGACCTTTTTAATTTTTTTGTACCTCAGATGAATTAGAGTGATTAATAGGCTTATAGGTTTAGAATTTCCACAATTGGATGCAAACTTAAGCATACAAATTCATGTAGAACTAAGAAACCTTAAATATTAATTATATTACTTATATAGTATATCTAAAGCTGCATAAGTAGGGCCTAACTTATACATACAGAGCACTTCTTCACCTAACACATGTCAAGGTATAGAGT
>JAPZDZ010000016.1:3922998-3935581 GCA_029783805.1 Acanthurus tennentii | reverse complement strand
CTGCCCAAACTCATCGAAGGTACTACAGACCAATAAATACTGCGCAAGCTGCTCCAGGAGCAGGAACCAGAGGGTGTAACTCTGCAAAACACAGTGCTTTAATTGTGTCAACATCTCTGGTGCTCAGCGCTCATGTCTTTGACCTTAAATGATGTAGAAGAAGTTTGAGTTGCAGGTTTCACTCTTTTCTTCACCATTACCTCGTCAGACATACTTGCTTATGCTGCCTGTGCCAGAGTTTTCTCTGGCTTGAATGTAAAAAGGATCACTTTCCCTGTGTGAGTAAATTTTTTATTAGCAAACATTGCAAGGTAAGTCATAGTGCAGTAAGTCATTTTAAATAAAGCTATTTTTTTTTACATTAAGTGCATTTGTATAACATAAGTAGTTGATGCACATCTAAGCCTAATGTGCAGCAAAAGGCTGTGAGACAATTTTGCTCCTAGACTTTAATTTTAGCCATTTATTTTGAGCCAGTTCAGAGCTGCATTAACTGGTTTGTTTTAAGGTCACATAAGGGGACAATGGAACAAGCTGTAAACATAACCCTGACACTGACAAATAAAGTTGATACGCTGCAAGTGTTCACAAACAGTTGCTTGTTTACACATTGTCATGGATTTGTAGCAGAGTGGGTGAATGCTTAAGTCTGGTTGGCTGCAGGGGTTCATTAATTCCTGATAAAGGATAATTACTAAGTAATTCTAAGAACACTGTATGAATGCTCTTCATTGAGTAACCATATCAAAATGGATGCAGTGAAAACCCACATTTAGAACACGATAACAAGCTAAAACTGCATGTGTCATCAGGGCTTGTTTAACACCTTAGATTTTAATGCAAAAGACAAACATAAATAAATAGACTTATAGTTTCTCAATAAATATCTCGGGAATAATTCAGTATCCAAATCTTTTTTCTTATCTACATTATATCTGTTTCATTATCCGTTTAAAGGAAATGCATATTTAAAATACATTTGGTAATGTTTGCTTTGTTAAAGTCTCTTGTTAAATGGCACAGTTACAGAAAAATAGATCGGTGCTGCATAATTCAATCTGATGACATGCAACAAAGTGCTAAAAGCACCTCAGATTGCTGTGCTGCCTCCATTTTCTAAAATAAACAACAGCAACAACACCAGTGCCAAACATATGAAGCATTAAAGCAAAGGAGCTTTAAAAAATGACATGGATGAAAAATTTTTCAAAGCAGCAGAGGAGCCAGTTCTCCTGTAAAACCTCATCCTCTGTTATAACTGTTGCATCTACACTGTCGCCCATCTTTACCCGGTCTTAACTCTGACCTTCTCTCTCCGCAGTGGCCATGTACAGGGAGCCCTCTCTACACGACGTTGCTGAGCAGAGCCCGCCCAGGAAAACGCCCAAGACCTCTAGTGACTCGCCTGTGCTCCAGAACGGCAAGAAAGACCCTCAATCCAAAACCAAAACCTCCACCTCCTAGCGCTCAGAGACACGGGTGGGAGGAAGGTTGGAGGACACGGGGTACTGGGCACCAGCGGACACCTGAACAGGGTTGTTAGGGCTACCCTCCACCTGCTGCCTGCAGAACTGACCCCACGAGAACTTCCCGTACCACAATGCACTGGTGTAAAGTTAGACAAAAAAGAGCAGGTCCATGCAGAGTGGAGCCGGCCAATCGGAAGTCCCTTTTAACTCTACAGACCCCCATCCACACCAGCCCTCCACCTTCTTATTTATTAACCTCTGTGATTAATAAAAGCCTGGGATATAAAAGCAATAACTCCATGAAGAGGTGAACAGTCGCCTAGCATCGTGTAGCATGTCATCACAGTGTGTTTAACCTGCTGGAAGAAAATCCCACACACACCTTTTTAGCCATCATCAGTGACGTCCCTCCAGTCGACCAAATACCTGACAAAAGTCTTCCTGGTTTTACCACAACGGTCCAATCCATCCCTCTGCAGCACACACTTTACAAATGGGTTATGTTTTTTATCTCCCCGCGGGGTTTCATGCTAATGTTAGCCTGACACAGAGCCATGCTAATGCGAGGCACGGAGACCCTTGCAGACTTTTTGTTCTGCAGCCATCTGCTCAGTCCACATCTTCTGTGTGTGTCAGCGACTTTGTGAGACGGCCTGGATACTTGTCAGCCTTGCTCGTGTGTATTTGTAAGCGAGTGTGTGCTTGTGATGTGTTTGTCTGTGTGTGTGTGTGTGTGTGTGTGTGTGTGTGTGTGCGTGTGTTCTCTTCTTCCATTCACCTTTGGCGCGATTTGATTAGTTTGTGACATGGACTCAATTTTCCACTCGGCAGCACAAGAAAACCCCTCCCATCCTCATGGCTCCGTTAATGGAGTCGAGGGCTGATCAAAATCTTTCGACCCTTAAACGAGGGGCCAAGAGCTCCCTCGGCACGCTGTGTTACCACACACACACTCATTATTACATTGACATTTACACACACACACAAGCAGAACTGTGTGTACTGTGTGCACTCACTTCAGCGCTGTGGAATCCAGAGTGACGACCGCAGAAAATGATCTCACAATTTAGCGCACTTAACACAATGACATGCATTAACACATACACACACACACACACACACTCACACACTCACAAATACACATGCTGATGTGGAAGCGGTGGTGAGTGTGTGTGCGGGTTCTGGGAGATGATGAGGATATCATCAGTGAGATGGGGTACTGATGGAGCCTGACTGTAGAGCTTGTGATTGCACTGCAATAGCTTTTCTCACTCTGGCTGGTCTTACATTGCACAACCCCCCCCCCCAAGGCTCACACAGTCTGTGTGGCCCCTCCGTCACTCAGTGTGGTGTACTCGTCTGAAAATATAGAAAATATATCTTCTATTCAATTTTGGAATCTTAATCATGCTACCAAACTAATGATAAATTAATTTTTTTGCATATGATAACAGTTTGCCAAATTAATTTCCCAGTGCCAGAAATATTCCGTTAATTGTATCAAACTGAATGATGGCTTTATTTCTAAAGGGCACTCCACACATTAAACATGCTAAGTTAGCTTCATAGCTTCACCACTGAGTGGCTGAAAACAGATTCACAGTGTCCTCTGTGGTTCTGAAAGAGCTTTTGCAAGCTTGAGAAAATTACTCCACGTACATAACTTGAGTAGAAATTTGGAATTGAGACATTGAAACCTAACTGAAAGACCCACAAAACAAACTGGAGCTCTGTGGTACCACAAAGGCCTGAAACTGACACCCAAACCTGAGCTGTATCTGTATCTTTAAGACCTGACCTAACGTAACCCAACTGATGCTGCCAGTTGGGGACACAAATCTATATTTTAGCTCAGTTTCATTCATCTCTCACTGTTGCGAAATATCCATCCGTTCTAGTCTAGTTGAAGATTGTGGTGATTTATGCTTGAAGCCGCTATTATAGCTCAAGCCTCAAACAGAGATGAAGACCGGACTACAGAGTCTGGTAAGCTAATTTCTTTCTAACTTCTCATCCCCAGATTCTCTTTATGTTTCTAACCCGTAGACTTCAGCCCCCTCTGAGAGTGATCCAAGTGACATCTCTTGAGGCAGTTTATCAGATTTAACGCGGCTCCCTCTGGAGCCACATTTTTCATATAAGCAGGAGTGCTCCCCGAGACCTGTAAACAGAATTTGATGCATCCAGAGTCCCCTGGTAGAGGGTTTAGAGCCTGAATGTAGAGTGTGGAAAATGTGAGCGCTTATCAGGCAAGGAGGGTGTAGTGAAAGACGTGTTCACACTGTAAACGTCACGGATGGCAATACTGGATTAGTGAAATGGTATTTTTCATTGATTTAGCTCCAAATCCAACAGATACTTCTAAATGTGTTTATATAGATTATTGAAAATCTCTTCTGAAGACTCTGTGACCTTTATGATGTAAAGGAATTCAAGCTTTCTTTACTTGTGTTTTAACCTGACATTTAGGAGTACTGACTTAAAGTTCATTGACTATAATTTATGTTACTTTTTTGACGAGACAAAAAATAAGAGGCCAAAGTCAAAAATTAATAATGAAAAATTAAAGCTGGAGTTCATGAGAAGAATTTGCTATATTTATATTGATCACATTTTTTTTTTATGTTTATCTGAAGAAGCAAACCATTCAAATATTTTGCTATTTTTGGTTCAGGAGACCTTTTGTTTTCGTGTGTTTCTATTTGTTCTTTCCATTAAACATGAAAAGTAATCATTTTTCATATTAAGCTTCCTTGGTGCAATATGCCAGGAAGGGTGATTGTTTCTGCCTAATGTTTATGTATTATGAGAAATGAGGGAGTCCCGGGTGTTCGGGAGGTAGAGGCGAGGCTAGATTGATGATCAGGGCTCAGAGAGGGGGACGTGCCACGGAAAAGAAGAGAAACATTTTTGGGCAGAATCATTTGTGGTGACGGGGAAAAACAAAAAGAGCTTTAAGAGGGAATTATGGAAATGTGAAGAGACTTCCCCGAATACACACACACACACACAGATTTACACACACTCCTCTTTCATGCATAATCCTCTGCTCCCCTGTAACCTGCGGTTGTAAATAATAATAGCTGATAACCTGTGCAGAATACAGCCGAGCTGCTGAGCGAAGTAATCTGCTACCTGAGAGATGAGGCCAACTTAACCTCTGCTTTCCTGCAGAGAACAACAACAGGTTAGAAGGATGAGAAGAGGTAGTTTAAGAGGCAAATACAGGGGGAAGGAAGCAGGGAGAAAGGTAAATGATACAACAAATAAAAGACTTGTAAAAGATTTAAGAAAAGAAACTTCCAGTTCAATGAATTGCACCCCATCAGCAAATTACTCCCATTATTTTTTATTAATTCAACACAAGCTACTGTTAAAGCCTCATATCCACACTAAAGACCTTAATTAAACTTAATTAAACGTTGGTGTGTCACCAGTCACCCTCTACTGAACACTAAATCCAGAATACAATGTTTGAATACTTTTCACAAAGTACTTAAACAAATATTTAGTTAAATCAGACTCCTGCAGATCAGAATATAATTATGACTCTTTGAGACAAGATAAAGAGAGGCTATCAGATGAGAGGAGGGGAAGGATTCAGCAAATAGACATAGCCGACTGCTGTGACTACTGCTATATTTTAAGGGCTGGGAAATATATGTTGCAATATTTCTTTACATGCGTGTCTCGTTTGTTGTTTTCAGAGTTTTAAGCAGACTTTAGATTTAAAGGCGAAGCAGCTGTGAAAGATAGTCAAGGGCTAGACTGTGGAGGTGATGAAAAATGTATGTTTCCTGATTTTAGATTTGGACAACAAAGAAATGTATCAATCATACGCACAATCAAGTGCGTAGTTAAAGGGGCACTCACCAATTTTATACATTCAAAGAAGAACTACTCAAACTATAAAAACAGCTCTGAAGGTGTTTTCTAACAGAAAGTGAAGCAAAGCAGATTTTCACTTAAATTATTTGTGCAAAATTGACAGCTGAGGTGTTTGTGCGGTCAAAGTTAGTTCATCCCCTAAAGCCGACGTGCAGACTGCAGGTTTTAGCTAGCAACTGACCATTTGTGCTGTCAGTGCTTATGCGTGTTTTTTCCCAGAACTCACCAGGAGCTCTGTCTGTTATTTTCCTTGAGTCTTTCTCTTTTTTCCTCATGTTTGGATTATAGAGAAACAGCAACACTGCGATACTAATTGGCTTGAGAGCCCCTTTAACTTTGAAAATGCAGTATTATATCCTGTTTGAGAATATGCCTGTACTGATGCAAAAAAAAATATTATTAATAATAGCACATTAGGTGGCATGTGTAGATAAGTGGACCTGAATTTAGACTTTATTTTTATTTTTTACAATGTTTGTAGGGCTACAATCATCTCATTTCCTGCCTCAAATTTGTGTTGAAATAACTTTTAAAGCAAGAAAAGCCGAGATTTATTTAAAAGCGAGCCATCAGATCTCATGACCAAGCGTCTGTCAATACTGATATCTATTGATGGATTCATAAAAGATTGTCAGTGATGGATTCACGTCTCACTTTATTGAGATCTTCCGTTTTGTGTGTCGACTTAATTGCAAAACAACTGTAATGATCCATCAGCCACTAACAGTTACAGTCGACAGTGTCTGTTCATTGTGTCCATGTAGAGGATGCTGATAGAACAGATTTTTATTCCACTTTGCACACCGTTCTTTAAATTTTCATCCTCATGCTGTTCAACCAGAATTAATCTTTTGGTGACAAAGTGTGTGTAGGCGCTCAGGCTTTTGTCAACAATCTGACAAATAGTCTCCTGTTTTTGTTTTTTTTTTCATTTAGACACATTATTGTAATTCCTTGCAGAAGCTGTCATTGATGTTATCTTTTGTAATCAGATTTAATCCCATTAGATGTTCCGTGTTTTGGGGGTATTTTTGAGCAGTAAACATGGGAAGTAGGTGGGGGTAAAGACTTTAAATGAAGAGGTGTGAAATTGTGTATTCCACTGTGTTTGCAGTGTTATTGATTTCACTTTGCAGAGGGGTTAGAATTACAAAATCATTTATTGTGTGTGAAAAGTTTGCATGATTGCATGTGCGTGTGTGTGTGTGTGTGTGTGTGTGTATATCACATACTTGTGTGTCTGTGTTTTGCAGTGTTCGTGCTCTCCCATTTTTCTCTGCTGTGAGTCCTTTGTGAAGCCTGAAATCAGTTTCTCTGTTCCAGCCTGTCTGCTCTCTGGCCTTCAGGCTTCACTTCAAACGATCCTTTGTGAATTACAGGATGTAAAGATTGCCATTTATCTCGGCGGCCGTCTATCTGAGGCACATGTTTGATTAGTGAACACCCCCACAAAGCTGAATTTACTGCTTTTAACTCGCTGACAAATGCCTCTGGATTCAGCTTTAAATGTTAAGTATTGGCCCTCTTGAGGGCTTGGCAGTGCCATTTTCTTTGGAGTACATGACAAAATGATAGGAGAGGTGTGGGTGTGAGTGTGTGTGTGTGTGTGCATGCATATCCGAGGGGGTTAAATGATGTATATCTGATTCAGCTGCAAGCTTCACACATCACACGCACACCCCTCTCTCCCCGGGGACTCCCTTCCCTCCCATTTTCTTCCGAGTCAGGGCACTCCCTGCTTACCGAGCGAATTACGGCTGCAGAGAGGGTCATCCGGGGTGGTGAAGGACTCAGAGAGAAAAAGACTGAGAGAGAACCGTGTGTCACATACTGTAGTGTAGCTAACGCTCGCCCTCATGGCGTCCTTTTGAAGTACCCATTTCCTCTCTCCAATCCCCTTTTGCAAACACGACTTCCCTTTAACCCGGCGGCAGTATATGTGCATGTGTGTGAGTCTTCGACATCGTGTGTGTGCTGGGGTATTTTCTAGATCTTACTCATTAGCTCTGGTCTTTGTGTGTGTGTACTCGTTGTGTAACCGTGATTGAATACCTCTGTATGTCCATTATGTGTATCCCAGAAGAGAGGGAATAAAGTAGAGGCAGGGAGAAAGGGTGAGAGGGAAAATAGAGGATAAATCAGAGGCTGAATCAATGAGCATGAGTCCTTGGGCAGAGAGCAATAAACTCCATTAACAAGGTGCAGCCACATTATCTGGAAGGGTGTGAAAAAAAAGGATTAATATTGATACAGAACCCAACTGCGTGTTCTATTAGAGCTTTTATTTTTCTAACACTTTGCCCTTTTTGTGAGACGGGTTGCTATTTAAGTGTGTGAGGGTGTGTGTGTGTGTGTGTGTGCATTACTTTGAGGTGGAGTCCCTTCACCACATCTGCAATGCAGCAGAAACACAAAAAAGAGAGGGAGGAAGAGAGAGAGAGAGAGAGAGAGAGGGGCTCACGTGACAAAAGAGTGACGCCGTCCTCGGACAGCTTTTCTCTCCATCTCTCTCTTTCTCTTTTTCTCTTATTCCAAAAAAAAAGTGCTTTTATATTTGAACCCACAACCAGAGCGCCGAAAGTCACGTCCTCTGGAATGTAACCCCCCCAAAAATGAACAGCCTGATGTATGAAAATCAAGCTGTCTTTTTAAAAGCACATCCACAATTTATGAACACATCTGCATTGCACACATACATACACACACACACGCGCACGCACACAGCACCCTGCACCAAGCCAGCGCAGATGTGGCTAAATGGGGTGACCTTTACAAACAGATCATGGAGGGGACTCCACCTCTAACAAGCTAATGCACCAGCATTGTTTTAGTGGTGACTTTCATTAAAAAACACTATGCTAAAAATGTCTTTATTTACCCCCTTTATTTGAAAGTGTTTAAACAGTATGAATTGTATTCGGGGGTATTTCCCAGTTGAAGTACTGTGACATGTAATGAAATAATATGAGGAATCCTGAGTGTTGGTATCCATTGTAATGCTCCTAATGAGCCTTTGTTGGTCTGTCCATGTGTGTTTGTTCATCTGATGTGCTTATTTTGCTGTTTAAATGCATATCCATGTCTTTTCTCTTATCACATGATGTGGGATTTTGAACAACAGAGTTAAAATTTTTCGAAGAGAGGAAAACTAAGTACGCCAACACTGCGGGGTCGTAAACCTCCTCCACCTAATCTCCCCCATCCAGTCTTTCAGTACTCACCCGTCAATCAAAGACCAACTGACTGACCTCTGACCTTTGATCTCGTAATGAGATTTAAATTGGCTCGCCGGCGAGGTGTGGACTGCTCATTCACTGTCTGTCTCTCCCTGATAGAACACACACAAGCAAACACATCTTCTACCTGTGTGTGTGTGTGTGTGTGGTCCTGTGATCGATCCTTGAAGGATTTTTTGGACTTTTTTTTCTCCCCCCTCCTCTTTGTACTGCATGGACGATCCGAGTTATTGTGACAAAGTCTTCCAGAAAAAGATTTTATGGAAATCAACCATAATCTTCCTTTCCTTCTCGTCTTCCAAATGCAAAAAGAGTGCTTCAGTCTTCCAGCTATCAAAGCCACAATGACACTATTTTTGTATACAAATGGGGCAAAAAATATATCCATATATCTCTATATATAAATATATCCATGCAAATGTGGTTTGGGGTGCAATAACTCCCCCTGTGGCTGGCAAGGTGGAATAACACAACTACTATACGCCATCCAAACTCATGTATCACTTGGGAAAAAAGAGCTGGAAAGGACTACAGAGAGATATGGGACTTGAAGTTTCAAACTCCTGGGGTTGAGGTAGAGGATCACAGATGGGCGGGACTACAAGCATGCATGCGCCAATCATTTACTGGACACCTTCAAAGAAACAGTCCTTACCCCAATATTTACTCTTTAACCCCTTAACCCCTCCCCCTCCCCCTCCTCAACACTCTATTATCCCAAACTCTTGTCTCTGCATTTGCAATATGATCTGTATTTATTTCTATTATAACTTACACAAAGTCAAGGGAGACGTATTATTGGATATAATTGAATAAAACAAACTAATATATTTGTATGATTGTAACGGTGGTCTGATGAGTTTCTTTCATTTGGGAAGGGGGTTGTTTTGATGCTATATTTGTGTTTGACACTTTTCCATTTGACAGTGCTCCTGTGCACAAGGCTCAGTCCATAAGGAAATGGTTTTCCCATCGTGTGGACGGACTTGACTCGCCTGCGCAGAGTTTTGACTTCAACTCCATTCCAACAGCTCTGAGATAAATTGGCTTACCTTGTCTCCCAACATCAGTGCCTGACCTCTTGCTGCTGAGTGGGAGCAAATCCCTGCAGCGAGGGTCCGAAATGTGATGGAAACGTTACCAGAAGTGTTGTGGCAGTTAATGCAGCAGGTTCATGCCCATGATTTTGAAATGCTCAACAGTGTAAGATTAGTGTGTTGACTTGCTTTGTAGAACTGTCAACAAACTTCTAATTTATTTAGTGTACTTTGATTACTTTCGGTTGAAGTTTGAGAAAAAAATCAATTGGAAGACTTAGATAAGACAGAATTCATGTGGTTAGTGGTAATTAAGTAAATAAGCTAAATTGAAAGTGGCAACGCTAATGCATTTTCAATTTAATTTAAGTAAGAAAGAAACAGGGAACTTTGACATCATGTTGGAATAAAATACAATGACCATCTCCAGGACAGAAATATATCTTTACAGTGAGATTATAAAATTTTCATGTAATCTGATTACTATAATCCTTCACCATGTTGTCTGTTCCTGTTTCAGCCCATTAGAGTAACAATTATGGGTAAACAATCAATCTAATTTAACTTAACTACTTTCTTCTGCATTAAACAGTGATCCATTATGGTTGCTTTGGGAGACATCCCTGGATTTGAGACAGTGCCAGCAGGGCTTTATACACTCCCGCATGACCACAGTTTTGATGTGTGACTTGACACTGGCTGCTAGCTGTTAATAGTTAGCTTCTATGGTAATTAAATTGGCGGCAGGCCAAATGGCAGTGACGGCGGATCATAAATTAAGGTGGCGTGGATAGCCGATGAATGTGAGCGAGAGCAGCGTGGCATGAAGGGATGAGTCGAGGGATGCTGGGAGGATGGAGATGTTTTACTGCAGGAGCCTTCAGAAAATACAGCAGTGTGTGGCACTTAAAAGGGTTGATCAACTTAGCGTTAAACTGTAAGAATAATGGCTGCTGTATCACCTCTACATGTCCTGTTATTATAGCGGGTATATAAACAAGAAACATTTTTTTAGCTTAAAAGCAAAATCTTATATCACAGCTACAACTGACAGGGAAAGAAAGCAGATATTATATAAAAAAAAACATATTTTCTCCCAGTTCACATGTCTCAGGCAAGATGTTTTAGCCACCAGATGATTAGTTTCTTAGCTATACTTTCCACAGCATTGCTACAAAGCTCCAGGCATGATATCACTCAATTTCAGAACTTAATTTTCCTCTTCACTTGGATTTGATATTTAGAGATAAGTTAAGATATGACATCTATTTAAAGTAAGAAAGTTGGCAATGTAACCAATAACAGACACTTCCCGGAGGGCGAACACTTGTATTAAGAAGCAAACACTTTGTTTTATTTGTAAAAAAAAAAAAGACAAATATTGAAACTCATTTAACACCTTTTTAATTAACAATGTTAATAGAAATGATGTTGGACATAGACAATGCAAAAACCCAGAATACACTTAATATCATGTTTATTTTTATGTAAATTTTAAACTACCTACATAGCAAGCACAATGTGGTAAAATGGTTGCTGTTAAGCATCAGAAGCACTTTACTTCTTACTTTCACTGTGCTGATTCCTCTATGCAATCACATATTGCTACTATGGAAGACTGTAGTCTCATTCACAATAGATATTATCAACATTTTTCAAGCATATGCTCCTTGATTAATCTGGTTTATTATGTATGGTATATATATGGTTGTAAAATATCTCATTTCAATAAGATATTATTGCCATGTCAGTATGAAAGTATGATTAAATAGCTGCTTAAACTTGGGAAAGTCAAGTCTTTTATCACACCAGCCATACCATCATATCACTATATGATCCTCCAGTGAAATATTAGCAATGTCAGGTTTATTTATATAGTGCTAAATCACAACGTACTATGACAGTTTTTATGTTAAGCAGTGAATTTTAAAATAGCTGATAAGTTAATGAAATCTAACCTTCCTTCTTTTCCTGTCTGGAAATCTGACAAGGACTCCTGTGGGAACCTCAGCCATAGTTTGAGAACCAGTGGTGTGTAAGTAGGCTCTCATTGGGCAGGACGAAGCCTGGTTCACACTGACACTGGGGGGTGAGTAGTGACACACACCCTCCCCAAAGATGTAATTGGAGCAGACAGCAGTTGGCCAGGCCGGCGTGACTGACAGACAACAACAGTCTAAAGTGACCAAACCAAAACTTACACTGAGGAGTTCCAGAAAGTCGCTCCGGAAAAGAGAAAGGAGAAAAAAAAGAAGAAGCTGAGGAACTTAACCAACTGAGGATCTGTTTTTGTGAAGGGGAGTGTGTTATGGTTTTGGGGGTCGCCATGAAAAGCCTGGATCTGCTCCTACTGACATGTTGCTTATGCAGCCTGAGCACACTGGGAGGTAAGGCAAAAAATACATGGACGCCAGTTTAATATCACAAGTGAATACCAAATGACACAAAAAGAACCTAGAATCCATCAGCAAATACCAGATATACAACAAGCGCCCCCCAGAGAATTACTACAGCCATGGTATTACATCTCTGGGACATAGTGTACATAGCTGCGGAGATATTAAAAGTATATAGTCATGAAATTTTATTGGGAGAGATGCAGAGAGTGACAAATCATAATCCACAATGCTGGTCTTGTTCATACAAATTGAATTTCTGAAAGGACAGTAAAGGAAACTTCAGTCATGCCTGTGTTGCTTCAGTGTTTATAAATGCCTTTTCCTATAATCTGTTTAAATTACATATATATTAAGCTATGTGTAACAGTACAAACACTGAATATACTGTAAACGTGTATGTGGTTATTTATTGTTTATGTGTGGATAATAAACATAGGAATAACAGTGACATTGCATTGTTTTGAGCTAAATGCTAACACCGGTATGCTAACATGCTCAGTGTTACATGCTCATGTTTAGCAGGAAATGTTCAGCATCTTAATTCTGTGTTCCAA
>JAPZDZ010000016.1:3912300-3922898 GCA_029783805.1 Acanthurus tennentii | reverse complement strand
AAAGGCACTAGGATTTCCAATGGATTCTAATGCCTATGGAAATCTGTTAAAAAACTGAATGGCAGTTATTGAATATTTGTGAAAAATTATCAGTCTGGATCAAAATGATGGATTAACAATCCAGCTACTGGCTTTAATGAATGGAACTGTACCTCTAGTGTGCTGAAAAATATCAAAAGAAAACTAAGATAATACCAAGCACCATAAATAGATACAGTATAGATAGAAGTTTGAATAGAGCTGGCACAGGATATTAAGTTTAAAAATTAAACAAGACTGGCAATTTGTCAAATAGTCTTTATAGATCTATTTTATCATCCATCAACTAGGCTGTTGTAATAGATAAAGCTGCAAGCTGGGCAACAAACTGATCTCTAGATTATCAATGAATCATTAGGGAGTACCAGCATATTTATGGTACTATTTTAATATTATATATACACTCTACAATATAAGGAAATGACTGTTAACTTCAAGGAAAAGTCCTGTGTTGTTTCCAACAGCGGACATAAATTTAACTCAAAACCATTAGGCACGTTAAAGTCATTAACAATCATTGTTAAAATTCCATTTGTTAAGAGAAACAAACCACTTTCTTGTCCTCAGGCAGCTGATTTAATAACCGATCGCTAGTTCCCAGACAAAAACAGTGCACTCAAAGCACTCAGACAAAGATATGGTTCATTTTTAACTTTACTGCTGTCATTGTCGGTTTTTAAATCATGATTTTATTACTCCTCAGCAAGGGCACTCACTTGTGTTTAGTGAAGTTATCATGAAGGAAAACAGCTGAAAGCACATTTTAAGCGCCATCTCAAGTAGGATGACTTATGAATTTTCCTTTGGTCCTTTTATCAAAGTGACTCCAGAAGCGCAAAGCCTACAAAATGACCAGTAAAATTTGTCTCTGTACTTTATGGCTGTCAGTTAGACCCCATTGCAAGCATCCTTCACATGCTGAAGCCTTCAACATGGCCTTAACTCACCTGATCTCATTGGTTGTGATCGTTGCTTTAGTCTGACTTATTTACCAAGTCATCTGAACTACACAGGGAGAAGAAAATGCTAAATTCCAGCCTTCTACAGCCAACTTGCATGCAGCCTTGCGCATCAGCAGCCATGCTTCCCTGTGCCTAGCTAATGGGGGCGCCTTGCTGGGTGATCGCTGTCATTTATTCCTGTCAGGTCAGATCCTGCCGGGGCCACAGCTATGCCAAACGTGATGAATGCTGCGTCACCAGAGCTGCTGATTATAAATGTCTCTAACCTTCCAACACTGAGGAGGAAATGTGTGGAAATAAAACTGAAAATGCTGTTGAATATAGCCTAGAAGGGGCTGAGCTTTGCTAGGTATGAGACATTAAAGGCTTGTTGTGAGACACTTCCATACTGCTGGTAATAGCAATACAATCTGCAAGCAATACACGGGTCTAAGGGGTGTTTATTTAATGGATTTGACAGTTTTTATATGGCTTTTATACAATATGTATGTGCAGTAGCCTCAAATACTTATAAAAATGAAACAAATCCTACAGCTATGTTTAGTTTTCTGTTATTTTCCAGCAGAGGTTTGATCATTGTAACTCTCAAGGAAAAGATTTATTCCTATAATCAAGGAATCATAAATTTTTTCTTAGTGATTTCAGGGTAAACCCTTAGATTATCACATAAAGCAAACACATTTGTCTTTAAATTGGCCATCAGGCACTATAGCACATCATTGTTGCAAAAAAGTCAAACTGCACTCACTGAAATCGCTCCACAAGCCACAACTCCACTCTCTCTTCTCCTCCAGACACTCATTTGAATTGAATGTGCACCAGTTGCGCCGCCTGCGGGCTTTGCGTTCACTGTGAGTGGGTGGTGGTGGTGAGGCAGAGGCTGGGACTCTTTTAGAAAGGACCTGGAGGAGGTTTCATTGATTGTGTTGGTTTTGAAGTTGCTAATTTGGCTACAAGTAGTCTGGCTTTCTTCTGCTGCAGACACATCCTCCTATAAGAACTAATTCTGGGAAGCATCCTCTGTCTGTGTAGTATTGACTCAGCTGCTGAGCTGGAGGGTTCAGCGGTGCTCATATTTGAATGCACCACACACCTTACCTGCCAGTCAGTTAGCTTTGCCCCCACTCGTCGGCAGTGATAGGTTTGGCAGGGAGCGCTGGCAGAAACTTTAGTTAAAAGTGTTTTGGGTTCTTCTGTGAATTTTAAGCTGTGAGAGAGAAAGATGATGGACAATAAAAGTAGAAACTTTTTTTTTTTTTTAAATTTAAGAACAGCAGCAACCTCATTATTAATTATTATAAACATGTAACTAGCTGTCATATTGTTAGCTGAACAACACAATTGCATCCTTCGCTTGCTGATTTGGTATAAATAGCATCCCAGAACTAAACTAGACTAAAAGCAGGTATGTTACATGAATCACCAGCATAGTTTGTAGATAATCTATCAGTAAAAATCCATCATTCAGCTTGAAACCTGAAGTCATATTTGAACCTGCCAAACTGTGTTAGCTCTCTCTTTCTTTCTGCAGGTGCGACTGAGATGGAAAAGGCTCTGATGAAGACAGTCTTTGATAACTACAACCTTAAGGTGCGGCCGGCAGCCACCCCTGAGGAGAGGGTGGTGGTCCGTATAGGCATGACCCTGTCTTCTTTTGTTGGACTGGTGAGACAATAACACTCACATATATTTTACACACATACATGCACGACTGGAATGTAACTGTGAGAAAGACAAGTCCATATTGAGAGATTTTAAGAGACACATCAGCCAAATTCAGCTGTGGACAACAGGGGGCCTCCACACAGCAGATTAAAGCTGTGGTCCTGTTAACTTTTTCCAGTTTAAATAGTGAAATAATATAAGCAATCCACAGAGGTTAGCAACTGTGATACAAGATACCTTATAGTCTGAATGTCTCAAGCTTAATAGCTCAATCCTGCATGTTGCCAAAGATAGTCTGGTAAGTTTTAAGGTTTATAAAAGACAAAATTTGGATTTAGAACAGAAAATATATGTGGGGCTTATATCATAAGAGCCAGAGAAATTGAGATTTTCTAAGAGGATTCATGTTGGGTGCCTGTCTCCCCTGTGCTTCATTTCTTTTACTGCTTGACATTTTTAGTCTGCTGTACTTCAGTGCCATTACTTATCCATAAGTCTGATTTCCACAGACTAATGTCTCTGAAAAGGTCTTAAATACAGTGGTTCCTCCCCATGCTAAGACCACCTTTAATCCCTAAATTGCACATGACAAGATAACAAAATTTGGCATATTTAGCCCAAAATGTAGTGCTAAAAATTTTAAATTCGAATGTTAGATGTATTTTAAAGCCATCTGATTCTGAAACCAGTGCTTGCTGCCCTGCTGAGCCAAATGGTACAAGGAGTCATGCTACTGTTGTGAAGCACTGCTGGGAAGTAGTGTTTTAGCAGCATGCACTGACCGGTCCTCTGCCTGTGTGACAGCATAAAAACACCACGGTGCACACACTCAAACACACTCAAACACATCAGGTCACTTTATCTGGTCCTTAATTTCCCCTTGGCTTTCTGTAGCACCCGAACGCACACAGTAACACACAGGAGCACATGTTTCTTGTACCTCCTCTCAAGGTCAGTCGCACTATGTAGAGGAAGTCACATGAGACCCTTAAGTTCTGGACTGGAACAATCTTAAAGACTGACCCACTTGGACTATCAGTCCCTGCCTGCCCAGAACTAGCCAGCTGGATAACAGCAGTTTTATTATAACTGTAACATTCCCGCCCAGAGGGGCACCCTGAGGTGAATTCAAACAGTTACAGGAAGTATGAGTAAGTCTATGATGATGTTGGTATACGTGTGTTAGTGTGTGTGTGAGAGAGAGATGGTTTAAGCCCCCTCCCCTCCTCCTCTAATGTCCCAGCTGTCTCACTGACATTCCTCCTAGTGTTTTAAATAGCAGACTTGGCTCAGGAAAAGCTCCACCTTCCTTCTGAACAGACAATCCCATGCTTATGCACAACCATGCATGTGTACACTCACACACACACACTGACACATACACACTCTTTTACCGAAGCCTACATAATGAACTCTGTCCTGGAATTAGCTGGTGTGTGTCCACTGCTGTCAAACCAGCCACTATCTCAAATGTCTGTCAGCTGTTTTGTCTTTTGATTTAGATAATAAACATGTAGAGGCTGTATTTCCAGCATGTACCTGTGTTATTCAATATAGTTTTGTCTTACATCTCCTAGAAATTAAGTATAGTATGGTAGGATTGTTGTAGTCAGGCAGCAGTACTTAAAATAAATTTATATATGTACATCAATCAGGCATGATAAAGGAACTATGAAGAAATGTTATTGTATATGTGAAAAGTTGGGGGTTTGATATAAAAACTAATTCAAAAAAAATTAAAAAATAGCATCAGATTGGTTTGTTAGGGTTGTTTGCTGCCACAAAAACTGACAGTAATCCAGCTAATGCATTGTCACTGGATTTGGTCCAAATTCTTAAAATTAATTTTAAACAAAGCCTTTTAAAATATTAGCCAAAAGGACATGTTTGATGACTTTGTTAGATGACTTTTAAAGGGACATTTCCCTTTCAGATGTACATCTCTTTATTTTTTATTATCACTATAATCAGAGGATACATTTAAATTTAGAAATTCCACTATGGTAAAAATTCTCTCACACTGTTTAAACAAACTAATGTAAAGCTACTGTGATTAGCCAGTTGCCCGAAAACAGAGCCTCATGCAGCTAATCAGCTAATCCAGAGGACTAACTGAGTGGTTCCAAAAGTGGGATTTTGGAGACCCTCAGGGGTCCTTGATGGGATTTCAGGGAGTTCCTGACAAAAAGGAGAGCAATTATTTACAACATTAATTCCCTTCATAAGTAACATGATGACAAAATATGTGACTATTTTGATCATGGGCTTTATATAGTGCAAACTTCTACAGGCAAACTTCTACAGGAAAAGTTCTTACAAGATGGGGATGCTGGGACGACAAATTATAAAACGGATGGTCTTGGTCTAATTGGTGTTAGTTTAGGTGTCCTTGACATAAAAAAGGGTTAATTTATTTATTTCAACTTATTATCAGAATGAGGGCTTTTTTTTGAAAATATTCTTTTATTTTATTTTTCAGGTTGACTCGGCAAAACTTAGTTTTATTTTTAAGCTGAAAGAGCTCAAGTTGCTCTTACTGTGTTATAAAACACAGCCGAAAGTCAAAATATTAGACTGTTTAAAATGATCACGATGCAGCCTGAAAGATGCCATGTTATTAGAGCGTTGTGTGTATATGATATTGTGCGTATGATAATTAAGAAAAGCACCAAATACAAATTATTTTTTACATTTTGTTTGCAGAACATGAAGAATGAAGAAATGAGCACAACTGTTCTTATGAATCTGGTAAGTGCCTCACTGTTTATTGAATGCAGCTGCAAATTTGTGTTAATTGCAGAACTTTTCGGGGGTAAAGTTTAAGCCTTCCCAACACTCAGTGAATAAACTGACATCAGTGTGCATATTGCTTCGCTAAAACTAAAAGTTGCATGAAAAGAAACACCTACACAGAGTTTTCACTAATGCAAAGTGCTGAAAGTTTTTTAACTTATTACTATCTCACATTAGTTTGACTAACTCATTCATTACTTCGGCTCCACTGAAAATATGTGGATTTGCATAAGACCTCCATCTTCTTGCACTGCTCAGTACCAATATACTACACAAATAACCAAGCAAGAGCACTTGGAGAAGTCATAATAACACAAAGTATATGCAAAATGAAAAATTATGCAAATGGAGTTTTGTTATGCAAGGACAAATGCACAGGGAAATTGTCCCGGCGGAATCTAATTACAGCAATGCAGAAAATGAAAAATAAACTGATTAAATGACAAATTGGTTACATTTGTAAATGCAAAGTTCCTCCCTTCTGTCATTCTCTGTTTTCCTCTTGTCACTGCCCTTTTCATGCACTCTTGTTTTAATTCCACTCTTTCCTGTGTTCACAAACGCTCTTTAAAACAGGAATGGACGGATTATCGCTTGACATGGAACCCCAAGGAACATGATGGGATTAAGGTGTTACGTGTCCCCTCAGCGAAGGTTTGGCTGCCTGACATCGTCCTCATCAATAAGTAAGCACAAGTCCTTAACTCACACTGACATGAATCAGAAAAAAAGAGCTGAGAATAGAAACCATCTGGCCACTTTCCTCCATTTTTTTTTAGAATTTAGCTTTTGTCTAGGATTGTTTCCTCTCAGGCCTCATGGGACACCCTGTTTTCACTCTAGATGTGCATTTTCTCCATGTGAATGACATGGAATATTGCAGAATATCAAACAAGTCTGTGAAGAAAAACAGCAGACAGTTAGTGGTGCAAAGCAGCCAGAACACCACACAGCTGCACCCAGTGGACATTAGGTTAAGAACACAGTACAGGTACAGTGCAGTTCCAATATGATATAAAACTTCACTGTATATCATATTATTAAATTGGAAAATTTAGATACTTAGAACTCTAAGTGCAGTCTCTTTCTTCCACCACTGCTCACACACATACACACACTACCATTAACACCACTGTAAATAACCCCACTGCTCCATTCATCAACACTTTATAGGCAATTAAGCAGCATGGCTCCCTGAAAACTGAGATGATGAAACTGCTCTGCTACATCAGCGTTGGAGACGCTCACTTGAATCATGCACACAAATGTTTATGCACACACACAATTTCAAAAGCGTGCACACCCTTTTCTGTAAGTGTATGATCAATGCTGGTTATTTTAGCAGCAGCACTTTCACAGGGATGCAGTTTTTAGGAGGGCATGCTTTAAGGGTGCGAGTATAAAACACCAAGCACAGCACCCTGACAGACGGCTAAATATGTGTCTAATTGACTTGATGTCTTTGTTGTATACAGTGTTACGAGCTTAATGGCCAAAACAGCTCTGTATACATCCAACGCTGGTGCTGCACTTAGAAGTGTGCCGTGAAATGTGTCAAGTGCCTCCATTTTCATCCATGCCAATTAAAATGTTTTAGTGAGGTCTTGCAGAGTGGGACTGCAGCCAAATGTTGATGTACTCTACAGCTGTGGGGAGAGAATGGAGGGAGCAGTGTGACTGCAATGATCAGACATAGAAGACACACTTACTCAGATGTTACTCTTGCTTTGTAGGTGAGGAGTTGCTTTATTGCAAAATACAAAGGGACAGGATAGTCCACTGACAGAAAATGGGATGACATGAAAAGGCCTCAGACTGCACCAAATGCCACTTTTTGACATTCAAACCTTCTACTGAGGTGTATAAATAAAGCTATAAAAGTCTTTAGACTCATTTTATGATGTCATTACTATATACAAAAGCCAATTTACTCAGTTTTTTTCCTCTTAAAAAAGCTAGAATACTGTATATTAGCTGTAAGCTAATGAGCAACTGCAGGCAGCAAGTGTGTTTGTCTGTGTTTGTTTTCAGTCCAGCCTCTGACTGAATTCAGTTTTCAACAGACTGTTTTTCTAATTATTTTATCCAGTCTTTTCTTTTCTTCCTCTTCTTTCTGCATTTTCATGGAATTAAGTGCACTTGCCCTCCTGTAGGCAGGCAACAACTAGAGACTTGATACAGTAGAGGTTGGTATCACCTCAGCAACTTTCTGTTTTCAAAGCAGAGTAAAGATAAATCTACCTCTCAGTTCCAAAAGTTTTATAAATAAACTCTGAACTCTCCTCCCAGCAGTTAATGGTTCAGGATCACAGTAAAATTCTGTGTTACTTTAAGTTTTTATTCTCTAAAGAAGCTCCAGTCTGCCCCTGGCTTTCTCCCATAGATCTTCCTGACTCATAGCAGCTCTCTGCTAGTCCAAGACAATAGCATATACTCAAACATATTCAAAAATTAACTTAAAAGTTGAATGTCAGCCTCATGAATGAAGCTTAGAAGCTTTGAACTATTCCTGCAAGATAAAAACCTGGAGTGGAAGGTCCTTTTTTTTTAGCAGTTTTTTGGTTTGGCTCTGTCTTCACCATGATTAAAGCTTGATTTAAAGCAGCTTTGTTGGGGTTAGGGAAACAATGGTCATTGTTTTTCGATTGTTGTAGGAGAGAATGCAAAAAGCACCCCCTGGCTTACAGTCAAATGCTTTGTACACTCAAAAGGTTTTGAGACTCTATAATGATATTATCCCTCTACTTCTGTTGGTTACAGTTCATCTGGCTACAACAGTTTGATGCCAGAATAACAAAAACATAGGTTGTTCACAGTGTTTGAACAGATGACAAATGCTTTCATCTTTCTTGTCTTTGTATAACACAGTAGTCAATATATATATATATATATATATTACATGACTGTTTGAAATAAAGCACATTAGATACAAGACACAGTGCAATATGACACTGTATTATCCGTACAATAAAATGTAAAAATGACACTAAGACTGTTGTGCTCTTACTAACGGATTAAAAACACGGTGTTCTTAGTTTGTCTTTTGTTTGATCCTTAACTGAAGACCATCTCAGTATGTACAAATGGAGGGTAGGAGTTATACATAGGTCAAGTGCTGTATGTAAATTTATTCTATGGCTGCAAGCTGTTACATTTGCATGTGGTTTAATATAGAGGAAGGAGGTGCAACGTGCACACTTTGAATAAAAAGAACCAGAGTCATATTTGCTGTGAGGTGATGGGGTAAAACAGGCAGGTCTCACTGTGTGGCTTTAGGTTGGCAGGTAGTTCCACCAGTAAGCACTGGATGGGGCCATCATGCAGTGAACCACCACTGACAGGTCTTAAAGTCAGTTCTTCATGCCAGTCTGTGCTGTCATATTTTGGCAAGAAACCAGTGATTTAGGACTTTTCCTGATAATAAAAACATTGTATCTAAATTTCTGTTTGCAGTAATGACGGTGTGTTTGAGGTGGCCCTGCGTGTCCATGTTCAAGTTTATAATAATGGCAGAGTAACCTGGACTCCTCCTGCACTCTACTGCAGCTCCTGTGGAGTTAAGGTGAACCTCAGCACACACACAAACACAAACTTCAATTTTATTATGCTTTTTCATTCATATCCTTCTCTAGCTTACTTTACCACCTCCCTATCTCCGACGCTAGTAACATCCTATGTCTGTTGCTCTTTCCAGGTAACATATTTCCCTTTTGACTGGCAGAACTGCACCATGCAGTTCCGCTCCTACACCTACGACTCCACAGAGATTGACATACAGTATGCACTGGACTCAAGAGGCAACGAGATCAAGGAGATCCAACTGGATGAAGCTTTCAGTGGTGAGAATTTGTCGGGAATTTTATTGGGTTATTTATTTTATTGAAGCAGTAAAAAAAATATTAAGTCTTTTAAAAAGGAAGGGAAAAGTTTGATGACACAAACACAACACTTTTCAAATTTATGTACAAGTGAAATGTAGTAGATTTCCCTGTTTAAGCATTCTTAGTGTCTTATTAGAGGAAAAAGTAAAAAATAAAAGTAAATGACACTACAGTAGTACTTAGGGGGAATGTATTTTTTGCATGTTGGAGTGAAATACCTCTCTACTCTTTAATTTTCTCTCGCGAGGCACTTTATGCTTACTGTTACTTAATATCTGAACCATAGTCGCAGGAGTGTTTTTTACTTGTTTGCACTTTTGTTTAAAGCTTCCAGCTTAATGCAGAGTTGCAGTTTGTAATGCAGAGCAATCATTTTGCTCTTCTGAATTCTTTAATTGTGGACGATCCTCCAGAGAGCGGCGAGTGGCACATCAGACACAGGCCGAGCAGGAAGAACATGAACGATGATCAATACGAGGACATGACCTTCTACCTGATCATCGAGAGGAAGCCCCTGTATTATGTGTTGAACATCATCCTCCCCTGCATCCTCATCACCATCATCGCCATCTTTAACTTCTACCTGCCCCCTGATGCAGGTATACCACCAATACATGCACAAAAACCATTTTAAAATGAGTACAAGGTAAAGATGGTTGAAGATATAAAGTTTCCACTTTGATGAAGCTTTGTTTGGGATTTTACTGCTTTCTCATCACTCTCTAAAACCGCTAATACCGTTTCCTAATTGTGCTTGTGTGGCCTGGTTGAATTAGGCAATCACACATTTGTCCAATAACTCGCAGAAAGAGATTTAATTTCAGATTAGATAGTTGTTTCCCACAGAGCACTGCTGAATCAATAACCTCCAAAATTAAAAAATAGAAGAAATCAGCCTCATAACTACTGAGAGTAATCAGCTTAAAACTGCACTTTGATCAACAACATGCACATGGTTTGGCCGTGGTTTTTGTGATAGACTTGTTTACATGGATTCAGTGGATAATCCGCGTGTAGGTGTTCACCACTGCACTGCAGCATGTTGTTTGCACAATAAAGACAAAGTCTGGCTTTCTGGTGGGAAAATGTGCCAATTAAGATTTTGATTTTATACCTAGAAGGACAATGAGATGAACAAACTTACAGCACTGTCTGTGGTGCTGCCTAAGTCACATGCACATATCTCAGTCATAGAAAAGTGACATTAAACTAGATGACAAATATGAGGAATCAATACAGAAGCTTCATTTGGACCTCA
>JAPZDZ010000016.1:3835201-3849408 GCA_029783805.1 Acanthurus tennentii | reverse complement strand
AAAGTAACAGATCATAAATACATGATGTAATATTTGGAATTAATCCTATAACACCTGTGTTGAACCTGTAGTATAAAAAGCTGAGAGATACCACAGTGAATTAGATTTTCTGTTACTTTCTTTCTCAAATAAAATCTCCCACTGCTTGTTTAGAGGTCGTGTGGGAAGATCGGGAAATAAATCTAATGTTCTAAACCAAAGCAAGGCTATTTTGAGATCTTAGCCAAAACAACAGTGCACTTCTTGGTCTTGATAAATATGGATCCCTCTGTTTGTTGTCAGCTTCTAAACTTACCTGGTCGGATACCTATTTTTATTTTATTCTTACAATAACTGGGCTCATATTTATCCAATGGCTAAGTTTGAAATTCTGGACTCAAAAATAACAATCAAAACAATTCACAAAACAAAATTGGTGACAAAAAAGGAACCATCCTTTACTTTAAACTATACTTTTAAACTAGAGAATAAAAGTATTTAGTCATGTTCCCTTTAACCTTTAAAAAAAGGCCAAAAAATTGGTCTGGAGGTCTCGAATGGTGGTCCTGACTGGTGTTTTGGGTCTCACGTGGCTAAAGAAGAAAACTTATCTTCTAATAACTTTAAAATTACAGTGCAATTTATCTTTGATTATAACAATATTATATTCTGTGAAAACATGTTTAAGTAAAGTTGCAGAAGATACTTTCTTGTAAACTGTCACTTTCGCGTACCTCTGAATTACAAACCATTTCTTTGCGGTTGCTTTCAAAATTTCCCTCAATTATACATTTTCTCTCATACCTCAGCAGCAGTCTTACTCCCTATTTAACTAAATTCGCTAGTCTGTTCTCATAAATATTGTTGCTAATAATTTTTATTTGCACACATAAACACATTGGTATGTTTAAATCGTATGTACTTCTGTGGTTAATCACTCAGAAAATGCTTGGATTTTATTTACTAAATGGACTAAGGAATATACTGTAGGTACTGTAGATGAAATCCTTGTCTCTGATTGGCTGTCTCTGCTCTGAGCCCACGTGGCTGGTCATGTGATCACTGAGAAGCTGCCTTTAAGGGTTTCAGCTACACTGTAAGTAGTGAAATCTGTTAATCTCTCTCATTCTTTACTTTTGGCATAAAGGGTTGTTCTAATATGGAATGATAAATAATGCTATGCGCTCGGTGAAGCCAAACATTAGCTGTTTGTTCAGGCTCGTTCATTTGTGTTTACTCTTGTCAAGCTGTGACGAAAGAGAGCAAGAAAAAGATATCAGTACCATGTGCTTGTTTAATATTAGAGTATGACGTTCTTTGTGAAGTATGTAACTTTGGTATATGCTGTATATTTATGTAACCAGTAAATTTAAAGCCCCATGAGTTACCAGCTGCATGTCTTCATGTCTGCTGTTAACTCTGAGCAGACTGTTGTTGCCTCTTTCAGGGTTTATGTAACTCCACAGAGGCAGAGGAGAGAGGGGAAAGCTGCAGTTCACTGATATGACCGTCAAACACCGGCTGTACAGTCATTGTTGTCACCATTGCTCACTTTACTTTCCCTCCGCTGTGTGACCTCGCTGCTTCCTTCTTCCCTCAATCCTGCCACTCCTGTCTCACACTCCGTGACTGTGTCCAAGTTTGGATTTTTGCCAAGCTCTCCCTGAAGCTTTCTCATTGGAGGGCTGTGAGTCTGCATGTTTTACTTTGCCTGTAAACATCTTACACGAATCTTTGAGAAATGAAAACTGTCATCCAAACACATGGAAAGTGTAGACATTTGGAGGTGAGCAGAGGATAAACTGTTGACAATACAACACTGACACAATCAAATAGAAAAAGAAATGAAAACAAAAAGAAACAATGAGCAATGGGCAAAAAACATTTCATAGTCTATCTGATAACTTTATCTTGTCTGATTCTCTTATACCTTACCAAAAATGATTGAGGCTCTGCAAAAGTGAAATGGTTTGCAAATTCTTTTCAACATACATTCAACCTAATACTGTACAAACAGAAGATATCTAGTGTTTAAAACTATAAACTTAATTGTTCTTTATAAATATACAGCCATTTCTGAATGTGATGCTTGCACCACTGTGTTACATTACCTTTTCTACAACAACAATGAGTAAGCTTGGGAAAATGGAGACATTGTTAAAGTTTGTTTAATGAATGACTTGAGTTGCTCAACAGTCTGAGATCTCCATTGTCACATATTGTTTTTCTAAATACCAAAGCAGGAACATCTCTAAAAAAGACACGGTGTATTCGGCAGATAATGCTTGTATGTTGCTCCAAAGGCTTTAAAACTATCTTTGCAGGTGTGTAAGTACCTTGTGCTGTGGGCACTAACACACCTCACACCATGAAAGTGTCATGAGTGAATAAAACACTATGTGTTTAGAAATTCTGACATAATGGGATTGTTGTTTAGCAAATGTTGATTTTTGTATCTTTGCAGCCCCAAGATTTGATTTTGGCAGCTGCGTTGTTGCCAGATGAGAAAGAGTGAAATCCAAGACAAGAGTGTTAGAGATGGGTGTGGTTGTCTATACATCCCCCCCAAAAAATAAAAGGCATATTATGAACCTCTGTTTGATTTAATGATTACAGCCCCCAACATCTTTGAAAATCCCCAAAATCCCCTTTCTGTACAAGTGCACTGGAGAATCCACAGTGGTCATTAAGCTAACACGAATCGTGAAAGGCCTTCTCCAGAGACAGTGTTGGGTTCATCCATTCTGGGTTGCTGTAGAAACACGGTAATCCAACATGGTGGACTCCATTGAAGAGGACCTGCTACCCCTGTAGGCTCATTCTAATTTAATGAAAACAGACTGGTTCTTACTTTGAGGTGATTATACGTTAATGTAGACATACTTTTGGATGTATAGTCCTGTTTTTGCCCAATTTTATAAATGTATCCCCATAGGTCCTTCACACTTTATTTATATTAATACAAAATATTAAAAACTCACAATCACTATAGTTATATGCATTCTACCATACTCCCTTTTACTCTTTATTTGATAATATTATCAGCTTTGACCATTGGTCTTATTACATAACTTTATGAGTTGTCTTTCTCCCACATACTGGACTTTGATCAGGAAGAAGAGGGCTTTCGAGTTAAAGTGAATGTAAGCTGCATGGAGGCACACATCATACAGTATCCTGGCTCACTCAGGTCCTAAAAGTCAAGTCAAACTTCGTGATTTTGATACAAGAAGAGCAAGGTGAGTCATCTGATTACATTGTACAATTTAACAGCAAGAAAAACGTATGAAGCTTAATTAAATACATTCTATATGTGAAATTTCGATAGAACACGTACTTAAAAATATATTTAAAAAGCATGTCATCATTAGCAGAGGCAAATAGAAGTTCAGTTTTAGTCTTTACCTGATAGAAATGCTGTTTTTATTTTTCCCCAAGCTACTTAACCTAGAGGCTTTTGTTTACAGTGCATCACCTATGATCAAGTGTGTCTGTGTGTGTGTAATATCTTATTCCTAATGTTTTTCACTTTCGGTCATAGCTAATCACTGACAGATAAGGGTTTATGTCCCTGTTCTGTAAATGCTTAACAGCTAGCTTAACACTTGACAGTTTAAAAGCCTACAGGTGATACATGTAAGCTTTGCCATGAGAGACAGACAGTAAAAAACTTAAGCTATTGTATGACACAGTCAAATATAAACCAGTATACAGTCAGTTATTTATCCATCACTTAGACTAATCACATCCATTTGGCAGAAATAATCCCATTAATCCTAATTCAAATGCATATATTTGATTACTGCTAAAGCAATGACTTAATAATGTCTTTTCTTTAATTTATGCAAATAAAACTTTAATTTAATATGGCTCAAAGTGCACCTTTTACTGTGGTGACCAATCCCTGACTATCACTGGATTTCAGATAGATATGCACTGAGCTGTAGATAGTCTATATGTAGCAGTAGTTGTAGCAGATCACATGGTCAGATAAAGTTGGGGAGAAACAGGAGAGCTTACAGTGAAGGCACACTCAGGACAAACATTGCTTGTCACTTTGGTCATGTGAACACTTGGAATCAAGCTAGTAGCTTAGTTACATCTTGTAAGATTTTGGCCTAACCTATCAATCGACCAACACGGTTTTTTCTACAATCCCAGAGATGAGGGACACAAAAAATAGATCTTACAAACTATAATGATAGTTATCCTAAAATAAACTTTTGAATAATTTTGCATGACTGCAGATGACTCTGACCTGATTTATGTAAAGTGATTTTTTTCATCTTTTGACTCCTGTTGCCTGTAATTCAGCAAAGCCTTGCAGATCCATTAAAATTTATGGGATCCTGAAAATTTTTCATATTACACCTTCCCAAACAAGCTTCAGACGTCTATTACTGTCAACCATATGAGTGTTCTCTCTAACTGTTCCACTTATTAGGCACTATTTTCTTTAGCTGCACCTCAGTGTTGCTGAGTTTTGCAAGTCTAATTATTTCTTTTTGTTGTCTCTCACAGGATATGTCCAGCGTAATCCCTGTATTCCTGACAGGGCTCTGTGTCCTCTTACTCAGCTCCACTTGTTGTAACGCCAGCAAGATTCTAGTGGTGCCTGTTGATGGCAGCCATTGGATCAACATGGAGATGATGCTCCGAGAGCTGCACTCCAGAGGCCACAACATCACTGTGCTACGCTCTGCCAAGAGCTGGTTCATCCCCAGTAACTCTTCCATTTATACTTCAATAAATGTGCGCATGCTGGAGGATGAGGCAGACATTAACTCATACAATAGAATGCTTGGAGATGTTATCGAATGCCGCAAGTTGCCTACTTTCATGGGCAAATTCTGTCAACAGTACTTGATCACATCTTTGTTTGGAGCAGGACATCAGATTCTTGCCCGAGCAGCTGCTTCAATGCTTGATGACCCTGTTTTTATGAAGAAGCTTCAAGATACTAAGTTTGATTTGATGTTAACAGACCCTGGTTTGGTTTTAGGGGTCTTACTGGGTGGCTACCTCAAGCTGCCGATGGTTTTCAATGTGCGCTGGATCAATAATGGAGAGGGGCACTTCACTATAGCTCCCTCTCCTGTCTCCTATATTCCAGTGTCAGGAAGTGAACTCAGTGATCAGATGGATTTTCTGGAGAGAACCAGGAATATGTTACATTACCTCTATAGTGTTGCTGAACAGTACATATTAATAAATCCTGTCTACTCAGATCTGCTCAAGCGACACTTCCCTCCTGGAACTGATTTGCTGTCTTTGCAGCGTTCAGCTGACATCTGGATGGTGAGAGCTGATTTTGTCTTTGAGTTCCCTCGACCCACCATGCCTAATGTGGTGTACATAGGGGGTTTTCAATGCAAAAAGTCCCGTCCTCTCCCTGATGAGCTAGAGGCCTTCATGCAGAGTTCTGGTGAGCATGGGGTGGTGGTCATGTCTCTGGGGACGCTGGTGTCTGCCCTGCCTCATGAGGTCACAGAGGCCATCGCTGCTGCTTTTGCTCATCTTCCTCAGAAGGTAGTTTGGAGGTTCACAGGTGAAAAGCCTTCGTCCCTGGGGAACAACACTCTGCTGCTGAAATGGCTTCCTCAGAACGATCTACTAGGACACCCCAAGACTCGTGCCTTTGTAGCCCACGGAGGCACCAATGGCATGTATGAGGCTATTTACCACGGTGTTCCAGTTCTGGGCCTGCCTCTCATCTTTGATCAGTTTGACAACCTACACCGGCTGACGGTGCGTGGTGCTGCTCGGGTGGTGGAGGCCAAGTCACTCACCAAAGAAACCTTTCTGGAGGCTTTACAGGAAATCCTGGAGAATCCTTCATACCGTAACAGCATGAAGCATCTCTCAGATCTGCACCACGACCGGCCAATGTCACCTATGGACACTGCCATCTTTTGGACTGAGTATGTAATCAGGAACAAGGGAGCATCCCATCTGCAGCCAGCAGGCTTTAGTCTGCCTTGGTACTCCTACTTCTGCCTAGATGTGGCTGTTGTACTTGTGACCATTGTAGTAGTCTCTGTCTGGGTTTTAGTCTTCTTTTGTAGAGTCATCTGCTGCCGGGGGTTCAGAAGAAAAATGAAAGCAGAGTAACTGCTTTGAAAATAACTCAAGACTGCTCAGTGATTTTTAAAGGGAAATATCAGAAAATATCTCTGCAGCTTTCAGCGTCTCACTCTTACATGCAGTTCAGCAACATTTCAGTAACATATTCCAACCTCTCACAGACAATAAAGGTCTTAAAAAGTGAGTAAATTGTTGTGATATGTGTTTCATGTGTATTCATGTGTATAACATTTAATAAGGGCTCATCCAGAAGCATAAAGACATACATTGTATCATGGTTGGTTCACAGTACAATTAGTTTCAAACTGTAATCATACTCTCCTACCCTACTCCTATTTTGATTGATAACAACCACAACACTATAGATAATTCTATAAGGAAGTGGTGCATGCAGTCCAAGTAAGAGTTTGCAGCCAAATGGGATAAAACAGAGGTTTTATTTTCAAGCTATTAGCAACACAGTGTATCATCTCACCATTTTACAATCTAGTTTTTCCAATGAACAAAAACAGAGACCATTATCTTTACATTTGCAAATGCTTTGAAAGTAAAGGAACACACACAGAGCTTGCACGGACAAATACAATCCCTAAGAAAAGACAAACTCTGTACTCTCCTCTGCAGAGTTTTTCACTTACAAAATGCTGATAAATGTATACATTCATATATGCATAAGCATGTGTAATATGCTGCACTTACTTTACCTTTAAACACATTATAACTTCAAACACATGTGAACTCTTATTATGAGATCATTTAAGAATTGCAAACCAGAAACAAATGTGAGCTCATGGCGTACGCAAGTGTTTTTGTAGCATCTAAATTTGGTAAAGAACCTTGGATCGGGTCAAGCAGAGAGCTAAAGCACCCAGGAGAAAAATTACTGTGGTTAATATTAAACTAGACTGTTTCAGAGCTGAGGATGTTTTACCAAATTATTGTAGGAAGGTTATGCAATCCTGTGGGGAATTTTATTCCACCTGCACCTAGTTAAAAAATATTAAAAAAAAGGAAAATGTTGTCACTCAGTAAAAGGTTATTTATAAGACAGATAAAAGCAAGCACTGATGAAGTGGAATGGAAAATGGATTGTATAATAGCATATGTTTAATAGCATATGTATTATGTCCAAATACTCTAGTTCACACTTTATTCAACAGATCCTGCCACAGAAGGCCATAGATGTAGAGTAACAGTGAAGATAATTCATTGATTTCGCATTAGAAGTGTGAACTTTGAAGTGTGAAGTGAGAAATATCTTTACAACAACGTGACTTTTTTTTGCCCAACAGCTCTGCAAAGGACTAAACTAAAGATGTGGTTACAGGAAGAAAGAACAAAGCAGACTTGTAGTTCCTATTTGATATTTTAACCTTTCTTTTCCCTTTCTTGTGGTCTGACAGGGGAACTGATCATTTATTTCCATTGTTCTCATGCAGAAAACAGCATGGCGACCTTATATATGTCAAAGGGATGTTGAAATGAGGCTGCCAGCTCGCACACTGCAGCTTCCTGTGTGATTTTTAACTTGCAAAACTCAGCAGTGGTGCCTAGGCTCAACAGTAATTGCTTTCACCTTGATTGACCCCAGTGTTCCCCTTTTAGGACTCTAATAGATCTAATATCTTACATTTCCATTGGTCAGTGCTGGCAGATTATGTAGCAATTACTTATCCCTATCTTACTGTGTGCATATACACAACTCTCTTTATCATAACATGATTAAATTCTAGCAGAAAACATCCTGCAGTGTGCAGCCAACCTGCTGCAGGAACAACTTATCATCTTGACTCCAGGAACGTTTCCCCTTGGAGTTGATTTGCTATCTATGCAGTGTACAGCTTAATCTATCTTGTCAGATCCAAACTGGGCCACAAATTGGCACAGATATCTTAATGCAGAGCTCTGGGGAGCATAAGGTGGTAGTAATGTCTCTGGAGACTATTCAGTTTATTAGTGACAATCTTGTGAAATACAGTAAATCAGAGATTGGTGACATTTTAAAGGAAATAACGTGAGTGATCTGGCCCACCTCCCTTTGAAACCCTGTGGTAAAAATACTGCCAAACACCCATTGTCTCAACTTATCCATTCTTTCCCAAAACAATTTCAATTGTGTGAGATTTTTTTTTCCTCCCAGTGGTGCCTGAGTAAAGTTCACTTTGGGTAAATTGTTCACTGTCTACAAACATTATTAATTAAATGGGAGATTTTTAGGGAGAATATTTTTAAATAGAACTGCATTTTACTTAAGCATTGCATTTCCTTCTAACTGCAAACAATGTAAGGTGTTTTATAAGGTAGTTTTTTCTGCTCTTACTCTCAGTGGTTTTTTTTAACTGTAAATCAGATCAGCAAACACACATACTAATTCTTGTTTATGTCACTTAGGTGGACATTGCAAACTACATTCACTTATGCAGACAAATCCTACTGTAACCTAATCAATGGCAATTACATTTCTAATACTTATCCTAGCTCAAATGTGTTGAAGAGCACATTTAAAGACAGCATAGCAGAAAAGTTAATGTGTTCAGTGGAACTCAGCCAGCAGCCGACAATCTAAAGGGAATTAGTGGGAACCCTACATCACTTCCTCCCCTCACAGCCCCTGTTCACCTTAATCACCCTATCTGCTACTGGAGTAAGAGAGACGGAGAGAAAGAGAGAGTGTATGTTTTTGTTCTGGGGTAAAAAGGCGTTCTCCTGCCTCAGGATGTTGCCTTTAAAGCTGAAGAAGTAGGTTTCCTGCGGAGGAAACGATCATAGAATAGACAAGGCCCGGTCGAGACACCGTGTTCCCAACATTTCTCGAGTACAGGTCACCCGGCTGCAGAGTGGGCAGCACGCTTTTGTGGAACGAAGTCAGTCTCGCTGCCTTGAGAGGTGAGTAACATGTTTCAGTTTGAATAACGTGGTTTGATTGTATCTGTAACTGCTGACACCGAATCATCTGAGAATGCTCTTGCCTCTGCTTTGCAGTGTCCCCTGATGGATCCTGGATGCTTTGAAGACTGTTTGACTGACAGTGCTAAATCTGAGCCTGACCTTTTCCACAAGGGGATGCATTCTTGAATATTATACAATGGACAAATAACTAGTGGACGCATTAAATTGATAACAACTGAGACTTCAATTTTTGCTTTTAGTGAATAAATGGGTATTTTTCAAACAGCTTATCAGCCTTAGGAAGGTCACCTCTAGTTTCCCATGTCAGGTGCCTGACCAACAGACATGTCCAATGACAACTGCAGCCTCCCCTTGGACACGGACATATTTGGCCTGACCTGCATCTATGGCCTGATCTTCTCTTTGGGTCTCCCCAGCAACCTGCTGTCTCTCTGGGGATTGTACCAACTGGGTCGCTCAGGTGGGGGAGGCTGTCAACTGGTCTACATCCTGAACCTGCTTCTGTCTGACCTCCTGCAGCTGCTCACCCTACCACTGTGGATCCTTTATCTGCAAGGTGCACACCGCTGGCCCTACGGTCAGCTAACCTGTGAGCTGGTGGGCTATGTGTTCTACGTTAACATCTACGCCAGCGTCATGTTCCTGTGCCTGATAGCACTGGACCGCTGCCTGGCCATCGTGTACCCGCTGAGTAGCCGCAGGGTGCGGACTGTCAGGGTGGCAGCAGTGGCCGGTGTGGCAGTCTGGACACTTACCTTCCTGTTCTGCCTGAGCGGGCTGCTGCCTTCAGTGTTTGACCCTGACAGGCTGCTGTGTCTGGAGCAGTACCCCGTCAGCCCTGAGTACGCCCACTTCAAGATCACCACTGTGGCACTCGGCTTTCTGCTGCCATGTGCCATCTTAGGGTGAGTTCACCCTGAGAAACCAGTGAGGATGTTCCTCTTTTATTCTGCACATAATATAATGTCTATAAAGGATTATTTTATACTCAATAATGAAAGCTCTGTCTAAATCACAAAAACTTATTTTATATCTAGGTAATTGAATTTCTGGGAGAAAAAAATCTTAAATTTAAATAATCCAAAAAAAATTACGGAGAAAATGTCTAAAATGAGGGAAAGAAAAATGGAAACATTAAGTGAAAATACAAAACACTGAGGAAATCCTTGTACTTCTTATCATCTATTCCTTCTCTATTTTGCTACCATTAGAAAATGTGTCAATCTTCTCTCTAACTTAAAGAGATTCTGTACATTTTTTTTCTTTATAATTTTCTTTATTTTCTTTATTATTATAATTATTTTAAGTTTTGCATTTGTCTGATTTTTCTGTCCTTTGGAGACATTTTACCATTCCATATACTCTGATGGATGACAGGCTAAGTACTCAATATCGCCTCTGTTTTCTCCTATAGCTACACCTCAGCCCACATTGGGGTGACACTGCGGCGCTCTCCGTCCCTCTCTGATCACGAGTGCCGCAAAATCGTGGGCATCCTGGTGGTGATCACTGTCAACTTCATTGTCGTTTTTGGACCTTATCACCTGGTGGGCGGATACAGATTTGTGTCCTTGCTGTCAACAAAGGAGCCATGTGGCTTTGAGCGTTCCATTTTCCTTGCCTATCGCCTATGCTACGGTCTGACCAGCCTCAACACCCTGCTTGATCCTCTCTTTTACATCTTTTTGTGTCCTGACGCCCGGCTGGAGTTGCAAAGGTCCCTGCCATGTTTAGGAAGGGGGCAAAACACCCATAAAATGATCAGCCTTTACACTAGAGCACCCCCAGAAAACAAGAGGGAGAGTGAAACTGGACATAGTAGCCTTCTGGCAATATAACTTGGATTGAACCACAGACCTGACTCCTAATATTTAGTCAAAGCAGTTGTGCCACCCAGTGGAAATTCACATGTATAGTCTCTGTGTGTGAGTTTCAACTCTCAGTGAATACATCCATTTGCCTCACAGTGTTTCAGGCTTATAAACAAAAATAATTTCACTTTATTTTATTTTTTTTATTTGTTATGATTTGCTAAAAACTGTTTCAAAGTAGAAAAAATAGGAATATATGTGTGCAGGAAGACAGATCTCAAAGTGTGAAATCCTTGAAACTGTTGCTAACATAAACTCAGCACTATGTAATGGAGAAGAAATATGGAAATCCACTGTTTCATATTTATCCACTCTTTTGTGATATTCATGTCAGAATAATGACAAATCAAATACAATGTATTTACATTTCAGTTCATCTATTCAATTGTTTTTTTGAAGAGTTTGACTTGTTTGCTTGTGGGAGTTTATGTTTAGAGTTGAAAAATGACCAACTATTGAAGAACTGTAGACATTTCACAAGAAAACATCATTTTTTTATCTCATGCGTTTACAATTAAAAATAAATTCCTCCACACTTAGTTGCTGTCGGTTATATTTATATATATAAAAAGGTGTCAAGGCTTAAGGAAACTCAATGATGACTGTGGTCAAACTGCAAAGTATATGTCACGTATTGCAACAGCAAAATGCTTTTCATTTTGTTTATTAATCCTTTAAAACAGTATGTACATAACACAACATTATTTGCAAATATGTCCTTCTGTCAGCTCCTTCAGACACCTTATGTGAGACACTGTCACTCTTAACTCCTCTAATACTGTTGGTAATAAAACTAATAATGCTACATATGATATTTGTCGCATAAAACACTCAGGCAATAGTCAGCATAGTTCAGGATGTGGCCAGCAAAAAAGAAAAGAAAAGAAAAGAAAAAAAGTCCAGTTATTATTAAAAACCAGATAAAAATGACTGAGGATAGATTTTAAGACTTCTATTCTAAAAGCTTACATGGTAATTTGGCTTCATGTACCCGCAGCACTGCTGCTAATGCTATCAATTCATCAGTCCAGTGAATTCTTCTATTAAGCTCATAATAATCAATTATTAATTATTATTTCTTCTATCAACCCTTGAACTTTGACCCTGAAGTTGTGATAGGAACCAACAATTCTCTGGAGACTGACAGACAGGAGTCTAAATATAGTTGCAATATCACAGATACACTGAAATGCTGCATATTTCTAACCAGTAAAAAAAAAAGGTTGTTTGCTCAGACATCTCAGAGTTTGCTTACTCATTCACACCTGCAGAAGGAGCGTTTGATGAATCATCAGCTTCATTGACCTTAATTAGAAATTTGGTGACGAAGACTTTCCTGTGAAAATTGCAAAGTGGCAGCAACAGGAATAAGGAAGTGAAAGGGAGGAGACAACAACTGTCTCTGAGCAGCAGTTTTGAGAGTTTGACATGAACTGCTTTTGAAGGTATTACCATCACTTTGTAAATACAAGAGGTAATAAAAGTTTAGAATTAGAATTTGCATTAAAGGAAAACAGTAAACAGTAAATTTAAATTTAAGTTAATATTAAATTCAAGACAGGACACAGTAACAAAACTACAAAGTAAACATTACAAAGAGAAGCCAGTTTTTTAAAATATACATATTACACATACAGACTGTTCGCTGTTTGCGTATGAAGTGAAATAGAAGCCTGCCATCAAATGCAGATATTTTAATATATTTTCATTCAGTTCTCATCAACTTCAGCAAGACTTTTATCCTGCTCTTTTTCCGCTACTTTTGGGCTGGTAGTTGGAGGAGAATTCCTTGGTTTTAACATAATCTCTGTGGTGCTGACTGTGCTGTGAACTGTGCTGCGGCGGCGGGCCAGCTCTGCTAGGTCCTCGGCCAAAACGCTCTCCATCACCGCACCCAGAGAATGTCTAATCTTACTGCACAGGTCGGGGCAGCTAAACACGTACAGAACAGGGTTGAGGACACTGTTAAGGAAGCCGATGGACGCTGCAATTGGGAGGGCTCTGGTTGCAATTTTCTGTGCTGGTTGCCCTTTGGTGGCCATCACCTCAATTATCATGAAGAGGTGGTATGGAGCCCAGCAGAGTATAAAGCTCACCACCACAGCCACCACCAGCCGAACGAAGCGGAAAGGTCGTCGGCAGCCTCTTCGTGCCAAGCTGGAATTCACAGCAACATAGCTAAAGATGATGATTAGGAGAGGGATCAGGAAAGCTAGAAAGAGCTTCATGAAGGCCAAGGCCTCTTTGCGCTGTTTACATAGAGATTTTAGGTCGTAGGGCTTACTAGGGAGGGGCCGAGCAAAACTGTAGTAACACTGGATCCTGCCATCAGGTTGGGGAATGATGTCACGGAATATGTAAAAGGGAATAGTGCAGATCATCGCAAAGGCCCAAATCACCCCACATATTCTCCCCACTAGTTTGACATTCCTGTAGTTCTGAGCCCAGACTGGTCTCAACACCACCAGGCAGCGGTCAAGAGAAATGGCTGCCAGCAGGAAGCCACTGACAAACATGTTGAGAATGAAGATCGAGGAGTGGATACGGCAGAAGGTTGCTCCCAATGTCCAGGTGTTACCACGGGCCATGTAGAGAGTGAAGAAGGGCAGAGATGCTGTGGCCAAAAGGTCAGAGGCTGCAAGGTTCAGGATCCAGATGCTTATGATAGAGCGGCGGACGTGGAAGCCCACCACTCCGAGGATGAGGAGGTTCTCAATGATGCCAATAGAAGAAACCAGGCCATGGAGGGAAATAGTGAAAAGATTCAGAGAACTCAACTTGGCTGTTTGGTTATGAGGGATGCTGCCAACATTTGCACTCAGGTTGAGTGAACAAGCCATCCTCTTGCAGGTGAATGCCTTATTGTCCTACTGAGCTGATGACTTTCACCTAAGATTTGACACTGCTGAGATACAAAAAAAAATTGTTTGAATCCATTGCAAAGCAGAATGTTGTTAAAAACTACTTTGGGGCTAAACACAGTTTTTCTAAGCTTTACAAACACCAATGTTTGTATCTAAAACATTTCAAGAAAGTCAGCGGAGGTGAGAGGAACATGACTGTTGCTTTGCTGCTGACTCAGACTTCTGCTTGCAAATTATCTGTGTGTGTGTTTCCTTTTAATCCGTTGCACTATCATAGCTGACATTTAAAATGCTGATCCTTTAAGTGGATTACTATGTGGATATAAGGCATCAACACATAAAGAAGTCCCAATTAAAGCGTTGTTAGTTGCAATTTGTGGACATGTTTATGCATATTGAAAAAGGTTGGATGGTAATGACCTTTACTAAAACTAATGTATAATAACTTCAAAATTCACTCCCAAAAAGCCATCAATCTCTTCAGACTCATCCTTAAGTT
>JAPZDZ010000016.1:3792699-3811692 GCA_029783805.1 Acanthurus tennentii | reverse complement strand
GTCTTCAGAGTGTACTGTGGCTTGAATTCAGTGTTTGGGGGTCGTCTGACAAACTGTCAGCGGCCCTGGGACCCAAAAAGAACAATTTTACTTTCATCAGTCCACAAAATATTTCTCCATTTCTTTTTAGGCCAGTCGATATGATCTTTGGCAAATTGTATCCTCTTCAGCACGTCTTTTTTTTAACAGTGGGACTTTGCAGGGGGTTCTTGCTGATAGATTAGCCTCACACAAGCACCTTCTTATTGTCACAGTGCTTGTAATTGCAGACCATCTTTGATCTCCCTGGAGCTGATCATTGGCTGAGTCATTGACATTCTGGCTATTGTTCGATCCATTCGAATGGTAGTCTTCCATTTTCTTCCATGTCTCTCTGGTTTTGCTTTCCATTATAAAGCACCGGAGATCACTTTAGCTGAGCAGCCTATCATTTTCTGCACTTCTTCATATGTTCTCCCCACTCCAATCAACGTTTTAATTAAAGCACGCTGTTCTTCTGAACAATGTCTGGAACGACCCATCTTTCTCAGGTTTTCAGAGAGAATTGCATGTACAACATGCTCTGGCTTCATCCTTAATAAGGGCCACCTGAATGACACCTGTTTCTTCACATAATGAATGACCTCACTGATTGAACTCCACATTGCTGTTATTTTGAACACACAACATTCAATTATTTATTCAATCACACAGACTCAGGAGCATGGATATCACGAATGTTGGGTCTGTTGGTTTCTCTGACTCTACTACACCTACTGGTATATTATTTGCCATGTAATAATATCATTTCTACCAAAAACCGTAATTGATTTGGTTAGTCATGTTGGACTGCTATTATTTTGAACACAACTGTACATTGATACGAGTATCCTGTTTGTTCTGAAGAGGAAAACGGAAACTACAAATACATGCTGACTCACCATTCTCACCTGGCTGTCTGTCACGGCTGGTTGAACCTCCCTCTGGGCGGTTGCCACGATTGCGACGGCGGCGACTGCGGTTGCGGCGCTGAGGTCGGGCTTCCTCATCTAACAGCCAAACGAGAAAATACATGTAACACACTGACAATGTTGTCACAGCTGGTTTTAAAACATACAGTGTGCTGGTTTATTTCTACTTAAAATTACGGCTACAATATCTTTTTTTTCTCACCCAGTCCATTCTCGCTGGGGCCGGCCTGGCTGTCCGACTCGGTGGCAGCATCCATCACACTGGGCTCCTGGTCGTTGCGGCGGCGTCTGGAGCGTCTGCGCCGGTCTCCTCCCATGCTTTCACTGAGGTCTGCGTCGGCCAGTTCTCCCTCTCCCTCCAGCAGGGAGTAAGGGTTACTGTCTGGGTCCCTCAGCACTGGATAAGCCACAGAAAAGTTGCATTGCAACATAACTTCAAAATCTTCTTTCATCTTTATTGATTTGCTTTTGGTTTGGCGTCGAGAATAACAATAAAAATTTCACTGGTATTGGTATCAACTGCTGAATTTCTTGCATTTTGACATTCATTGTAAGTTTACATAAATTAAATCAGCTATGAAATTCTAAACTCATAATCTGGAAAACAAACCCTTGCAGCAATGACTATTTGGAACAGAGATCAAAATTCAGTGACTGAATTGCTAACAAATGTGACCAGTAATCGGTGCTAGTGTCTGCAGATACGCTGAACATTGAACTACCTGAGCTGATTGAGTTGGAAGGCTTGGACCCTGGCCCTCCACGGCCTCGTCCTGAGTTTGCGCCTCGGCCTCTGCCACCCCTTCTGGAGCCTCTCTCATCACCACCTATGCCACGGGGCCGCTGGTCCCGATCATTTACATCCTCTGACTCAGAGGCATTGGACATTTCAGAGTTGGTGCCTGGATCAAGACAAGACAAATTGTGTGAAATGGGGAAAAACAAACCTAAACATATAACTCTTTTAATGGCAGAATTATCATCTGTTTTCTTTAATACTCCCAAATTATGTTCAGCTCATTTTCTCCTCACCATATCCAGAGTACTGGCTGTTGGAAGCCCTGCGCCCTCTGCCGCGGCCGCCGTAGGTGCGAGAGGTGTGGAGTGAGTTGCTGCTGTCATCTGTCAAGTAGCCTTTCTCCCGGTCAACACCGGGGCCTCCAGTTCGACTAGGAGGTGCACGGTACCCGACACCGATCTGACGGAGCTGCTCGTCAATCTGAAGACGCTCTAAGCGCAGCTGCTCCACTTCCTACATGGTTGGGACGGGATACACTTGTAAATAATGTGCTCTCATAGCATGCTCCTCAGTGCATGGTTTGCTGAAATGTTTAGATGTTTGATGTTTAATGTTTAATAGATTGTTAAAAATATTTGCTATTACCATGCAGGCTACATAAAATTGTATTAAACATTTGGTAAAATGTAAGGTCCCTCAGCACTCTAACATTTCAAGGTGACCTGGTCCTCTTTCAGACTGAAAAAAATTACACAACGTGCCAAAAGTGTTGTAAGTGCTACCACTGTATGCAGATCATCTGACCAACAGGCATTAGCACAACAAAGCTTGAGCGCTACTATTTAAATCAGATGATTCACATGTGTGACGACAAAAGGATTGCTGTTAATAAATGCTATATAACAGAGGTGACAAAAATGATTGGAAGCAGAAATAAAAGGATTTTTAATACATCTTTAAGTAAGCATTTGTAGTTTTACAATGCTTTCTACCCACAGTAACCACAGACTTTATTTGCTGACTATGTTTCATTACAGACATTTTTTCAGTGTGGATAATAACACACTCAGTCTTTGCTGCAGTGAGCTGGGCACAGGCCATGGGTTTAAAACATCTGCCTGTGTCCTGGGCTGGTCTTGCACTTCTTATTTTGTCCGACATCCTACCACTAAGTGGCAGTAATGTGTAAAGTTCAGCAGTCCAAACAGACTGTGGGTCAGTTAAACCTACAAAAATGTTGAACAAGAGTTGAACACTACCAATTTCTGACAGCTGTCTAACTGGTTGAGTACAAGTCAAGTAGTCTTTGGTAGGGATCAAAGTTAGGATTTGTTAGGATAGATTAGTTAAACCTGTAAACACAACAGTCTTTTCCAAACAACAGCTAATTTCAAACTGAAGGTGGTGTTGACCTGTTGATGGAAAACAGCTGAATTGTTCTGGGTGAGCCTTGAATGACCTGACTGAGTGTGAAATTAAACTGCGTAGATGGAAACAGACCCCATGCTTTTTTATCTCTTTGGACACTCATAAAGTGAATGCCATATTGTGAGGTATAAGGACAGCTGAAAGGGCTCCGCAGAGGGTTTGCTGGCTCAGATGTTCCCAGGCCCTTTGATTCAGCGATGCCAAACTAGATTAAACAGATTGGCCTATTTGGTTGATAAGATCTGTCTTAGACACCCTAAACAGTTGGAAGAGCAGTTGTAAACAAGAAAATCTTATAGGGGAAGGTAGAAAAAACAGGGAAAGATTCATGTGAGAATCACACTTCCTGTCTCCTACAATTTGGAACAGATTCACAAATATAAAAAAAAAAAGATTTACTAAATGTTAGTTAATAACTGGATGCTGATGAAACAAAAAGTGGAACTCAGCTCTCAGGACAGGACAATCTGCAGCATGTACACACTATATTAACCCTCTAACTCTCAACATTTTCACCTTCAAAAAAAGGAAAAGGTTGTGAGTTTTTTTTTTTTAATTCAGTGATTTCATATTTAGCTTTGCTTGACTGATGTCAGATAATTGTAGAAATTTCTATGCCTTCACTTAGAGTCTTATTTTTAAGTCAGAAGAGCAACTATCAGTTGATCAGATACAAAAAAAAACAAATCACTGCAGGATTAAACAACTAAAACCAATTAGGAGGAGAAAAATAAACTTTATGCTCGATCCGTTTCACCTCAAAACCCCTGTGCACGCTCAGTGGCTTGTAAAACCGTGGCTTTCCCCAGAGCAAACAGTACAGCAGAGAGGTTGCTCCTCACTGCTGGAGGCACAATGCTAACAACAACAATGGAGCAGCCTCTTTTGTTTTACCTTTCTCACACAGGGAGGAGACTGTAAAATGCTGTCAAATTGATGAGTTCATTAATTAATGCTCTTAAATGTTTAAAATGATCATGCTGTGGATCAGTTATCTTGCCAGTTATGTTTATAGCCTTACAGTGAATCATTCTGCACAGAGTATACAAAGGATTGACAAAGTGTCTCTGTTTCTTTTCAGTCAACCCAAAATCATTTTAAAAATTAAAACATTAACCCTAGAACTGAAATGGAAAAGTAAGACTCCTAAAAATATACCTAGATACTAATATTCCCAACAATTCTCCAACCAACCAATATCATCTTACTGGGAATCCCCTCGACCAATGCCCTCATTAACAGTATTCTACTAACACAAAGCAACAGGCAAGGTGACGTTAAATTTTAAAAATGAAAAATTTTGTCAGTCTATCCTTGATTACAACTGGCGCTGTCATTACATCATTTTAAAAATGTAGCACTATTATTTGGAGTATCATAACTTTTTTTTGTTAGCTGAGCCACAGATGCCGTCCTCATGGACTGGGGGGGGCTGAGCCTTACTGCCTAATGGCAGCATTGCATCGACAGCAGTTTCTGTGATAGTTAAGTGCTAGGTGATTCGAAGGAGGGGGTCTCACTTTGCGGTGTGACAGCTGCCTCCACCAGACAGCTGACAGCTGAACCTCAAGGGAGGTGTGAAAGAAGTGAGACAGGGAGGGAGGGGTGGGGTTATTTTTGGAATCTCAGGGTCCAGATAGCTGGTAATCTAAACTTTAGTGTACCCTTCACCCCATCCCAGAGAGGGAAGCTATTTATAAAAGCACATGAGGTAAGGCCAAAATGAGGTGCTCTCAGCAGCTTTCCTCATGTAATTCTTAGCAGGAGGCAGACAGGTGAGCAATATGAAACGACCCTCACACATGTGCCCAGCATTCCCAGCAGCATCCTGTGCTCTACCCACATGCCACATAAAGAACCCGTGCTTCTTTGAAACACATTTCCTCTACTTAGTGTTCAGATATTTTGAGCAGTAATGGCCACTATTTTGACCACTAATGGATTCAAATTCAAAGTAAAAACAGAATGCTGTAAGCACGCTGGTCAGGTTTTATCTGAAGTTATTGAGTGACAGCAACAGAGACAAGATGGTGTCGCCATCTACTGGCAACAACATAACTGACTAACCTGAAGATAGGACACATGGTACTCCAACAGCGCCTGAGCATTGCTGATGTTCTCTTTAGTTCCCACAAACACGAAGGGAACCATGCCCTGATAAAACACAAAAAGAGAGGGAGATGAAGAGTTGAGTGTCTTTTTCTAAAGAAAACAAAAAAATCATCATTTTAAATACTTAGCCCGGTCGCAGATATCACAGACAGCTTAGATCTTACTCAAAAAAACAAATTAAGTGGTGAATTACAAAACATTTCTGTAATGATTCTGAGCTTAAAAAAAATGAAAGAAAAATCACATGAAGAAATCACATGAATCACATGAATAAAAATCACATGAAGCTCAACAGAAAATAATCAACTCTTCAAGGACAACAGACAGATTAGTGCCCACACATACCCACAAATAACTGACATATGCTGTGCAGTGGGCTGTGTGAATTGAAAGCGATGAAAACATAAGTGCTAGTGACAAAAACGAGAGAGACAAAGCAGCATAATGGAATGGTATAAAAGCAGACAGGACGTGGGACTTCTACACTGCTGTATAGCATGGCTGCTCTTTTGGAAGGGGGTTAGGGGGTGTGTAGGGGACTGGGAGACAAGCCGAACGGTCCATTCACCTCTTTGCTGTTGGCAGTGTCGTCCCTGCCTGCCCCCTGCCTGCCTACCTCCTCCCGGGGAAGCTTTTTGTCGTTGTCTCCTTCAATCCTGACACGGACCACGCCCGACTTGTCCACAATCTCCTGGATGACTTTGCCGCTCTTGCCGATGACTTTTCCTGCGTGAGCGGCAAAAGAAAATACAGAAAAAGAGGGTTAAAGAATGTCACAAAAAAGGGAGTGTACATATGTGGAGTAACAAACAATATGCTATGGGAAGGAGGTGTGATGTTGTCACCAACAAAATGAGCTCCCCCTTCGTTGCTCACTCACCTACAAGGTTCCTGGGTACCTGAAAGTAGTCTTCTTTGAATTCAAGATACTCTCTAGCCTGTTTTACTGCCTCTGGGGTCTGTAACACAAACATCAGACCAAATTAAACCTCAGTATATTTAACAATATCTTGGGACAAGAACAAAAATACCCAGGACATACAATGGTACACAAGCTCATTAACAACATACTTCTCCATAGATCCTGAATGTGCAGCTTTCCTCCTCCAGCTCGATGGCCGTGACACCTGGAACCTTCCTTGCCTGTTGGATGTTGGCACCGTGGGAGCCGATGGCGAGGCCCATCAGGTCCTCTCTGACCTTTACTTCCTCCTGGTACGCTGATGCTAACTGCTTACTTGTCTGGGAGGAGAAAAAACACCAGTGGTTTTTTGTGTAAATGTGTGAGCTGAAATGGCCGGCCAGGGCTTCTAATTTGTCAGTGGCAATTAAATACTAACACACATGGGCAAAACTAAGTGCACGTGACACGCATGTGTAATGTAAAAAGAGGATTGTTACCTCCAAATGTTTGGTGGCTTCTTCATTGCGGGACATGAGCATAAGCTTGGTACGGATGCTGCGGAAATGCATGTCACTCAGAAGAGTTGCACGCTTTACTGTGGTTTCATTTGTAGACTGTGAAGGTAACAGAAGAGATCATGTTGCAAATTATAAACACACATTGACAAACTTCATATAAATTCTGGATTCAAAAAAAAGGAATACCCAGAAAATTCCCAGCATGCATTTCATTTTACAACATTCAGATTATTAAGTGAGTTAATCCAGCTCCTTTGTTTTTTTTTTCTCCTTTTGTGGCTATGTAACAAGGTCATCCACTCATTCTCTAGATGAGACCTGAATCAGGTGTTTATTCTGAGTACTAACCAGCACAATGAGTTCATGTGTTTGGGCACTGTAGAAGATGCAGTTGGCTCCGATTGCTTTCCTGAAGTCTTTGTGAATGTTGTCATTTGCACAGCTGTCGATAAAAAAACAGTGCACAGGAGAGTCAGCCTTGTTCTGCATGAGGCAGCAAAACACCTCAGCTTATTGAGACGACTTGTGAGGAAATAACTTAACATAAAAAGAAAGGTGTTTAAAATGTAGACGCTTCCATTCATGCACCAGGGAAAATCTCAATTCATCATTTACTTTATTACTGAAACTTCTCTGACACTGCTCAATGCCTAGGTCTATATATAGGATGTAAATTTAATAATGACATATTTAAGAATTAAGACACTCACATGTCTCTCAGGTCTTCTGGGACAAGGATGGGGACCTTGTGGAAGGAGTTTCGAGAGGAAGGGCTGTTAGGGTTGAGAGGCCGGATTCGTTCTGATGTAACAATCTCGTTGTATGTGGCATCACATGCCGCATATTCGATGACATAGAACTGAAAACAGAACAAGGAGATACATTTTTTTTTTATATTGTAGCCAGACGTTTGAAGAATGCGAAAGGTTGACAGCTCAAACCAATATAAACTGAAAAAATCATCATTTATACAGAGCAGAACTGCTGTATTCAACCAGTATAAAAATTCTGAACCAGAATCATTGATGTTCACTCTCAAATTAAAAAAGAAATCTTCACATAAAAAAATACTTTGTCATTCTATTTGCTTCATAAGGCTACACTACACTCCTTTTCCAGTTTCTGAAACAAAGAAGGTGTAAAATGCAGACAATGATGAAAAAACATAGAGAAGGAAAAAGGAGAACCATAAGAGCTAGGCAGTGAGATGAACACTGCACACTCCATGCTCAAAGGACAGAATTAAAGCCATCAGTCAATGCTAGACATTCCTGCAGGCTCTTATCAGACTGCTCCAAATAACAGCGCTACACCAGCAGCAGCTCCCCTGGCACAGTGGCACTACAAAGCTGTCCTCTGCATATCCCACTGACCCACTATTCAACCTGCAGCTTGGGCTGGTGACAAAGAGCCAGTCCTGGTTGCAATTATTTGAAAACTTAAAAAAAATGTCAGAATACGCAAGCCAGTGTCTGTCAGACTGAGCATGGCACAAATACATTCTGAGATATGAAGTCAGTGTGAAGAAGAAGGAACTGGGTGCATGAGAAATTAAATGTGAAGGTAGACTGTTAGACTAACTCAAGCCATATTAACTCTTTGAGGTCATTAACCAGCCATAGTTATCTTACTACAGGCCGGCAGTCTCTCTACACACAGCTCAATAAAAACTTGCTACTCACACAGAACATTGAGGTTAAGTGGAAGATGACTGCTTTGCCTCTGTTCCCGATTATTGTATGCTAAGAAACAGATATAACCAGCCTGGCTGGATCTTATCACTGAAACAATATATCATATTTTAAATAATATCAGCATTTTTTGACTGAGTAGCTCCAGGAAGTGTATGGAGTAAAAGTAAGAAACCAAAAATTACTTTACTGCATTGATGTTTACAGCAACAACACTGTGAAAATCAGGCTAATTTGACTGAATTGAAATACAAACAACTGTGACATTAAATTTTTTTAGCATATCTGAAGACAGCATAACAGCATATTGTTCCTAGTTATTTACTATTGTACGACAAGGATGTTTGAATATACGGAGACTTGCAGAGGTTGACAGGGGATTTGAAAACTGCATTAAGGTCAATTGCAGGTCTCCAAAGTAGAGAGCATTCCCTCTGTGTTGCTTTAGAATGTTAAAGCAAAAAAATAGTCTGAAAATAAAGTTTACCTTTTTTGTCTGTCTCTTTTTTTTAGAGATACTACTTGCAACTACTTACCTCTCCTTTAATCATTCTGACCCGGGCAAGCCACCAGCCACATGGCTCCTGTTCGTTGGCCCTGGAATAAACCTGTTAAAGAAACACAATAGGAATAAAAAGCTGAGTTAGGGCCTAAAAAAAACTTTTTCTACCACACCTATGAACTATGCTTTAAACAGTTTGTGGTAGAGATGTGACGACAAGTAAACAAACCTCCGATGTGTTATAAATTGAATGCCACCAACTTATTTTCTAGCTCTTATTTAAGCAGACAGGATGCATACTGCACATCTAATTACTATTGCAAGATACAAAGATAAGGATAATTATGTGTGATTTTTTTTAAATAATTCAAGGATATTATAAAGACTAGCTACAATTAATGACAAATGAAGCTGTTTTGGTTGTTTCAAAGTGATATATATATTTCAAATGGTTACATTTTAGTTTTTAATCATAATTTAGAGGCCATATAGATGCTCTGGAAATGTCTATTGAGTCAGTATCAGCCAATAATGAGTTGTCTGATGAAATGCAAAAACACCTTGGCCTTGAGATATAAGTTTATTGAAAACAAAAAGTGTAGGAGTGGGATGAAAGAGACGCAAAGAGGCAGGCCTTACCTCCACCTCCTCCCCTTCACAAATATCCTTGTGGTAGTCGGCTGGAGGAGGCAACCGCACGTCGCTGAAGGGCAACTGTCTCTCTGGCTGCCAGCTACGGTGAGATGACACAGATACACATCACAAATAAATGTCAGCATATTAACAATCACATTTAACAAAAGGGAACACTGTTATGTAGCTTAGCAGTCCAGTTCAAGCCCCCTTTTTTGCTCACATCATATTCGGGGCTGCAATGACACGGGTGTATTACCCACTTACTACGGTGCAGTACATCAACAGACATAATGAAAATTAAAATTAAAATGGCTCATTAAGTTTAATGAGGAAGTTTGAGAGAGGGTCTGGACAGTAAGAGACTGTGTTCATTGTATGATGTCCTTTTGCATTAAATAAGAATTTGGGAATAGCTCTTCAGGGTGTCATATAATTCCGTAATGAGTTTTAAAGGTGAAGTTTGAGCATATTACACGGGACACATAAAATGGAAAACGGCTTTTTTCTATGTTCATTCAATATTGATATATAAAAAAGACTTCAAGTTCATTCTGATTGCTAGATTAAAATGGTTTTATTAAAGAGCCATATTACTATCACTGTATACCAAGAAAGTGTTTAATTCATTCACTGTCTTATACATTCAGCGACTCCAACAGTGCCATGTGCTCAGGGAAAGTAGAAGGGGGAGTGGGGATGGGGGGGGTTTGGAACAATCCTAAAAACGACACAGGCTACCATACTGTTTCCCCTCCCACCCTGCATACCTTGGCTCACTATTTTTAGGGGCACCCTGCTCTTATACTGTATGCCAAGTAGATAAAGCAGTACCATGGGGGTGGGGGTGGAAAGGGACAGTAGGTGGGGCTAGGAGTATAGGAAAGCATGCTGTCGGGATAGTAAGGGCAGGAGGGGTCGGAACAGGAGGTAAAAACCGTTAGAGACATGTATGGACAGCTGCATGCTAAGCACAGGTGCTGAAGGGGACAATTTTGAATGTCTGGATAAATCACTACCCTCAAACTGTTTTTTAACTTTTACTTAATACAGTTTAAGTTTAATTTTCCAATTAATGGTCTATTCAACTTAAGGTTGAATTAGAAGAGAAGGTAACAGAACGAGCAAACTTACTTGTTTTCAAAAACAATTGTGAGTGAGTCTTCGTGGACATCTTTGATGTATCCCTGGAAGAAATGCAGAGAGAATGATTTTTATTCAGATGAATGCACAAGACAGAGACAGTGACGAGGGGTGGGGTTGTGGAGTTGTGAGCATTTGATTTTGCGTGTAAACAATGTAGAAAGCTGGCCTGTAAACTGTGCTAAACCAGCAGTGTGACTGTTGCTGAAAAAGAGCATCTCGGGTTTTCTGGATGCAAAGACATCACATCGCTGACACAATTCTCTGGCTGTGAATTCTGTGCTAGATAAAGTGACGAGAAACACTGACTCCTCCTGACAGCACAGACAGCCTGGAAATCTCTCGCTCTCTCTCACTGCACACATTTAAATAGAAGGAAAATGTAGGAGCTCTCAATGAGTGTGCAAGTTAAAATACTATGGTTTTACAAGAGGCACGCTGATGAGGGCACATGTACGGGCAGTGCAGTCACTCACTCAGCTTAGCCCCACATGGACAGATAACGCAATAGGCCAGTGACCACTATTGAGAAAGACATCATCTCAAGATGTTACTCGTCCATCATGACTGTCCACAAATCTGTCACAGCAGCCCTAAACTTTTGACCAACACCCACCAACTCTGAGCAATGAGGAGACAGGAGGGACATGGTGGGTGTGGCATGTCTCTCAGCATGACACTACCCTATATGGGACAGATAAGTCAGGCGGTATTTTCACTTTCAAGCCTATGTGGGGGTTGTAGTTTAAGGGTGTGGATTTACCTATATGGAGGGTGCTGCCTTACTATTAGCATTTCAGCATCCTTTTACAACCTTCACGCAGTCCACTCTGACTTCAACTCAGTTTATCAATCACCACTTACAGCTGTTCTCAGATGGTCGTGGTTAATGAACAAAACATGCCTCTGTATCGACACAGAAGGTTAGCTGCTGCCTCTCACACTGCAGGGTCCCAGTGGCACTAGAGCTGCCAGGCTTCTGCAGAGGAAGCCAGCAATGACAACAGGTCTGACTAAAAAAAGTGCTCATCCTTCAGTTTCCAAAGGTCACATTAGGAGAAAGCTGCATGTCAGTGTTGTGCCAGATTATTGCTTTCATCGAGTGCTACCTGGTCAAAGGGCATACAAGCCCTCTATCTAACATGACACGACTAGTAGAAAGGTGGGGACACAGAGGGGCTATGGGAAGCTCTGCAATGACACTGCTTGGTACTCATGCCAGCAGCCACATGCAGGTCCATGTTGACCGAGTCCTTTCAGACCAGAGGACTACAGACAGGACAAAGTGCCATTTTAATGACAGGTGCTGTATTGTCTGGAGAGTTCATAAAAATATTTGACTCATGGTTTAAAAGAAAAAACTAGCCAACACACGGACGCCAGAGTGAATGAGGTGCATTCAAAAAGATAAAGCCCTCTACCTAACATGTCAATCACTGGAGAAAAAAGAAGTGACGATTTTTGCCTCACTTTTTACCATCAAGAACAGCGTATCTACAGGAATATGACATTTGGAATGTTTTTAACACAGTTATGTTTCCGTCTCATCTGCAAAACCAGTTCTGAGATGATAGACGTAATAGAGATGAGTGGAAAAAGTTCATTCATTCCAGAGCCAAACTGTCACCCTGTAAAACAGAACGACAGGTGAAGCAGCATGAGGAGAGTAAATATAGGCTCATCACTAAACCACCATGTGGCCGGCTGACCAGCTGAACCCCCGAAGACGTAAAAGAGGAGAAGGAGCACATGGAGAAATAAGTGTGTTTAAACTAAGAGCAATAAAAAATTTCATGTCACAAACGGTTAAGGAAGAAAACAGGGAAAGGCTAAAAGGGATTTTAGTGTGTGTGTGTGTGTGTGTGTGTGTGTGTCTATTCCAAACCATCCTGGTGTCTCCTTAGGTTGGTTTACCTGAATCTGATTTTGGACTGAACTCCATGAATTCCCAAAAATGTCAGAACCTACAATGTTCACCAAGACTCAAATCTGTATGACTGATAAATATAAACATTGCTATTTCAGTTTTTAATGCTATGAATGTACAAAATTTCAGGCGAAGGAGATGTCATCTCAATGTGATGTTTGAAGGCAAGCTGTGACACAGCAGCAATGAAGACTTTTAAGTCTCGTATCTAGACATGAAAGTACACTTTCAATTGAAATTTAGACAGAATTGAAACAGAAACTGACTCTCCAGTTCCTCCTTGTCAGGGGAATAAACATAAGACTCGAGGTTCAGCTAGAGCAGCCAGAACGTGGGTCGGACAAACAAAATAAATATGTGAGCCTTGATGTAGCATCTTATCATACTTGTACGCAGGAACCGCACAACAGCTGTCCGACTAGCAGCTCACTTCAGTCCAAAATTCTGCATCCAACATTTCGGGACAAAGCAATACATAACAACTCATGATATATCTCACGTAAAAAGTGCGAGAATTTTTTTCTTGTGGAAAAGTGTGTATTCATAATGACATTTACTAAAAATGACCAAATATAGGCCATACATGGTGATGACAAGTGTACCTAGCTTAAGAGCTAGCTGAAGCTAGTTACCCACCCCACAATGGCCAATCCTGATGAAACGCAAACCATCCCTGTTTATCAGAGCTGTACCTAGGGTAACATTATTCAAGCAACTGTTATCTTGGCCTGGGCTCAAAAGAAAGAAACCTAACAGTGTCCGTGAAACAAAACTTTCATATGGGACAACTATAAACTACGACTGTAAGCAGGTTACCTTGTAGAAGGCCCCATTCGAGCCGCGAACTTCCACGGCCAGCCCGTCCATACTTGTCGGTAGATCCCCACGGCTGAGCTTGTCTGTAGCCGTCACGACTCCCTGAGAGTCCGGTAACGATACCACCCCCAGCTTCGCCGGCCCCTCGCCGCTATCCGGCCGCTTGTGGATTTCCAGTGTTTCGGGTGGAGGGAGAGGGGCAGAGGAAAGGGGTTGGGGAGATGGGTGTGATGGTGTCAACTAATGCAACGCAGACGCTGTCTCCAGCAGCTAGGTAGGAAGCTAGTTGTCTGTTTTTGTCTAAATGTGGGATTTGGTGGTCGGGAGCTGAAAGACACCGCCACGAGTAATGGCTAGTCTCGACGTGTGCGAGGAGGAAAAGCAAGCTAATGATGCTACTGCTGGAGGATGCTAGCTGATGGATAATTAGCTGGGAGGCTAGCTATCAACACCTTGATCCCGTCAGTTTTCAGGGATGCTAGCTGGCTAGCATTTGATAGCCTGGTTGCGTTTGTTGGTTGTGCGTGTGGCGCAGACGCTGCGTTGAATAATTTCCCAGAAGTCGTCACCGGGTGCCGTTTCTTCAGTCAATGGAGCAATTTTCAGCGGTGTTTCTTTCCCAAAGAGCTATAGAGGTGCACTAACGCCCGGTGACTCCTTACTCCAACTACCCGTCCCCACAAACACACGCCGACAGAGTGAATCAGAGAGGGACTGAATGACCTCGAACACCCCACCCCTCCACGACAAAGACCCGCCTATTAGGAATCTCAGGCTTATGATTGGTCAGGCGATTAAGCAATCAACTCTAGCTTTCATTAATTGGTTTATCCAGTAAGGGTTGGTCCATAAGCTTGACCAATCAACTCCAGATAGTCGCATCCTAACATAATCCATTGGTTTTATTCCGTGTCAATTATAATTTTACTCGAATTGACTGGCTCCTGTATCTAAATTTGCCCACTCATTGATGAGTGAGGACCACCAGCCATTCGGTAAACAGCACTTAAAGAAAGTTACTATACGTATTATGTACCAAGCAAAGTTACATCACATGCTCGTTACACCTATATTCAAACATGACAAGAGGAAACGAAATTTTCACATTTTTAACAGAGACATCTGGTAAACTTGTATAGGCCAATCAAAGTGTGGCCAGCCTAATGTTATTGCAGTAGAATACTTAAGAAGAAATAAAGTATAAAACTGTGTGGGTAAAATTAGTTAGAGCCAGATATGGGCAAGGACTGTTGTGAGGAAACAGCTGTGAGAAGCACACATGAGAGGTCAGAGGTCATGGGGAAAGCTATAGAGTGCAGGAATACTAACAGCTGTTTAGGCCTAGATTCATTTGAAGAGAATGTGACAGATAAAAGGTCTGCAGAACTACTTGTTTCATATCTGTATCTTGAAAAAAGTCTTGCAACAGCTATTGAAATTTTGTATGACAAAGAATTAGTTGACAAAGAATGAATTAGTTCAGTCCAGACATAATTGATAGTAGGTTGGCAACTGCCTGTGGATGCAGCAGCCTGAGAGCACAACAAATTATAAGAAAGGCATATTATATCCAAGGTAATAACCACACTCATCCCCAATATGACTTGGGATGTGTCAAATGACTCTTAACAGAGAGGATTTTATATCACAGTCAGCATGTTAAACTGTATTGATAGTAGAGTTGTTTTTTAATTATTTTAATTTTTTTTTACCACAGTGTGGAAACTGCCTTGGTGGCTGTCATCCAGTGTGACATCTAAAGGATCCTCCCTCCTCCCCAGCAGTTCCTCGTCTAGCCATTCTAGGGTGCAGAAATTAAGATAAATGCAGCAGCACATGCTGAATGACAGAGATGATGTCTTTTCTAGCAAAGACAAAGTTTTCATCATAGTCCATCTGCTGAAAGGACTTACAGTGCACAACCAATTGCTTTGACTTCAAATTTGACTACATGCAGACCTCAAGGAGAAGAGATTTAGATACAGATCCAAACTGTGAGAGGCAGAGAGCTTGGGTAAATAATGTAGGCCTAACTGCTGGACTGTCATGAAGCACACTTCTCTATTTCGAGTGATACTTACACCTCGTCTTCTATCTGACAAAGACGCCTATTATTGTGGTCCTGTGTGAGAACGTCACTTGCTTTGCCTAAGCAGTAAGATAATGCTGCTTATAGTGGATCTTATGTTACATTAAAATTGGAAGGATAACATAAGATAAGATAAGATGCTGTCTGATGGCTAACTTGAGTGGCTTTTTTTCTACCATCATAAGCCATCTAGATCTAATTGTGCAATAGTATTGTGATTTACTTGGCAGCTCAGCCAAGAGAAGCACTCTTGCCTCAGTCATATCTGTAAATCCTGCAAAAATAGAAATTTTAAAAAGTTAGAAATTATAAAAAGTTAGAAAATGCAAAGTAAGAAACAAAAAAGAAACCGTTTTGGGAAAAATACTTATACAGAGACCAGCTTCTCATCTGACACAAAGGAGTCAATATATTATTTGTCATCACTGAATGACGATTTCATTGTGATTTAACAGAATCCGATAATCTTCCTCTCCCGCACTGCGCGCCCCCGCGTGACATACAGTTCTCTCAGGTGGGTGTCGTTCCATTTTCTGTGCCCCCTGACAGGTTTCCCCTTCGCGGGATTTAACGTGCGTCACTCCGCAGTCAATTTACGGGGTTTTCTGTTCGTGCGGTAAATTTGCGAAACGAAACTCAGTGAAACGAAATCCTTCATAAAATCATCTTTCTGCTGATTTACTTCCCTCTTATTATTTATTATTTATTCAGATGACTTTTTACAGTTGGTAACCTAACCATATTAAACTCAGTAATCGGTAAATTTACCGCAGAAAACTCGTAATTTGTCCAGAGTGAAAACTGTGAAGTTGCGCGCGTTCACGCGAAGGAGAGTCGGATTTTGCCAGAGAGTCAGAAAAAACTACTACACGGGTCTGCCGCGTGTGGTGACGATATTGCTCTCTTGTCCAATAGGATCGCTGTCTGCTGACGCGCGCAACTTGATTCAGGAAGTACGTACTTTGTTTTCATGTCGCGTCAATGGTAGCAAGAAAAGTCTCCAGAAATAAAAAAAACTGATTAGTTGCTCGGTTTATTCGGAACACAGTTAAGCCGAAATGTCCGCTGGTCTTGAGTCTACATATTTATCATCGCTCGGGAAGGGTGACAGCTTGCATCAACAAGGTAAACAGGATTAACGTTACTTTTAGGTTCAACATCAACTGCTGCTTCTACACTGCTACATCATTATGTGTGGTGTGGTGGCGTGAAAGCAAGTTTATTTCAGAATTAAAGATAAATAAAGAGATTAAAAAATAATATGCTGAATTTGAAAGAAGTAATGGCAGCATATAGTTAAAGTTGGAGTATTGTGCTGTAAAGAATCCCGACTTTGATAATCGGTAGCCCTGTTGAGAGTAAGTTCATTGTACCAACTGTCCTCCCACGCAGTTCTCGCGTCCTTCCCTCTGTGTGACATTGCAGAGGAGGATTTGACCCAGAATCCTCAGTTCTGTAAACTCCTGGCCACCTTGGCACAACATGTGGACCGAACCGGACTTACTGTCTCACTGAGAACAGAGCTGGAAAAGGTATCAGCTGACACTGTGCTCACACTGGGACAAAGCCTTTAGAAATGTTCACTACCACATCTGACAGTATGCAAGTTCCCCACTTTTCAAGATTAAGTATAACTGAAGCAACTCAAACTAAGCTGAAATTTGATTGAACGACTGTATTTTTGGTCTAAAGGGTGCTACTTACTAATTAATTACACAGTAACTAAAACACTTACTGGCCTCTACTGGTAACCAGTAAGAATTGCAATCAAAGAGATGTAACTGTCTTGCTACACAAGTCTGAATCTATTAGGTTTGGTATATCTGTAAATAATTAGAAATACTCTCTCCCAGACTGAGCAGAAGATGCAGAGCCAGAGGCGTCACTGGCTGCGCTCTGAGAGTCTCCACAAAGGGCTGCAGGAGATGATCCAGGACCATTGTGTGAAGAAGCAGCATGCCACTGTGCCCCCTGACCAGAACATGGTACATTTCACATGCTTCTTGCACAGTCCTCAAATGCACCAACAGCTGACAGCGAATCAAGGAAACCATTTATATTTTGGTTATTGAAGCTGCACCAGGCAGCTTGTTTTGCACATTGCAGCTCCACATCGCAGCTGAAGGTCATAGTTTGAAACCTTGGAACTTAACAATGGAGATATCTTCCATTTAATTACTTGTGACAGAAGATAATTCACTGTGTTTTATGAGACAGACATCAGCAGTATTTAACTGAATTGGATGACACTTAGGTATATGATGATAAAAATATAACATCGGTTTAATTTCTGTGTGTAGTTTTATGAAACAATGGAGAGGTCTCTGCTGGTGTCTCAGTGTACCAGACAACTTGATCCCAGTAGCACCACTGACCAGGACCAGCCCTTTATTCTGGGTCTGAGCCCCCAACAGGTGATTGAGCTCATGCCACTGGAGAAGGTGAGTCAAAAAAAATACATAACATTCACTTACATACTTTAAAGGATAACCATTTTTTTGGTGCTATAGTGTTTCGTGTAAACATGTAGAATACAAGAAATGATGGATAGATGGGTGGGTGATCATACAGAAGAATTAAAGCAAAAAGATATCTTTTGGGGAAAAAGTTGACCATCATTAGAGCGATATCTTCTTTGCATAACTGAAATGTTGCAAATTAATTTTTGAATGTAGTCCGTTAACCAACCATGCTGCATTTATCTTTACTAGAATGTTCAAAGAATGAAGCAAAGTCTCCCTAGAGAGCTGGAGAAACATCTGAAGAAAAAGTGTTTGAACCTCCTCTCTTACTATCAACCTGAGTGGGGTACAGTATAGAGAAACTGATTTATAGGTTCCGAACAGCGCAAACTCTTATTCACAACCAGTACTTCTTTATCACGTCATTGTTCAGCATTGACATGAAGACCAGGATCTTGTTCTGTGATTTCTTCCAGAGAGTGATAGTGAGGGTCTGAAGAACAGCAAGTTGTCTCATTTGTCAGCACAGCTGGACAAAGAGAAGAAGAGAGCAGAGAGTCTGAAAGAGACGTGTCGGGAAAATACAGTTCTACTGCAAAGACAGACTCAACTCTATCTCACTGTGAGCACAATTTAAATATCATGGAGTTAACAAAATCAACCTGATGCAGGATGTCATGTGTTCACATAGTGTATACAATGTGTAGTTATAAGTACTCTGTATTTGTTGCACATTTTAAGAGGGACACTTGTTTGAAATTGTTTAGAAAAGCAAAAAAAACTTTTATGTGTGTGCAAACCTTACATGTGTACTGTTCCAGTTTGAAAAAAAGGTTTGCTTTCATTACTTTTTTTCTTATTTTCTTTTTAGGAGCTGATAAAATGTATTCAGCTTCTCCAGTCTTTCATCTTGGAGCACAGGCTGAATATCCAGATAGATTTGGACAAAAAGAAGTTAGACTACTTTGAGGGAAAATGTGAATTAGTCTTACAGAAGATCAAGTGAGGACTTTTTCTTTTGTATTCTGTCTGCTTAAATGCATTTTAATTTTGTGGATTTAGTGGTGTTCCGATGGAGA
>JAPZDZ010000016.1:3721256-3738744 GCA_029783805.1 Acanthurus tennentii | reverse complement strand
ACCACCTGCTGGACCAATTTGCAATCGATTTTTATTATATTTTTAGTACCAAATGGTTTGATTTGTGTTTGCAATTTTATTAGTCTGTATAGTAAAAGAAAATATTAGGCATAAACGTATCATTAAAAAATATCATGACTGACACAGATTTCCATTTATTTTTTAAAGATTTTTAGAGCCAGTGGTTATCTAAAGTTAATGTGAAAGTGAACCTGTGTTTTGTCTCTTGCTGTTTGTCTGTCAGAGTTGTTCCCCAGTGGCCTTGCGGCTTTTAAGAAGATTACCTTAAATATCGAAGAGGAAGCTGCCATGAGAGAAGACACCGGAATGCAAGATGTCTATTACACCGAGGTGAGGCCATCTGCACAGGATGTGCTTTCTTTCATAAGACATTGTAAAGTGACAAGAAACAACCCAGGCAACATTTTCATTCCATCTAAGGCTGGAATCTAAACTAGATATTGGCTTTTGGTTGCGCAGCACTCAGCATTAAAATCCCTCCAGTGTCTGTTTGGATTCACTATTGTTTTACACCTAATCATAGAGTAATTTTGCCTACTGTAGGTGATGAATCTAAGTCCGCCTTAATTTACAGCTGCTAGTGTTTAGACAAGATTTGATATATTTGAACTATGCCTCTTGTGCTTCAATTTCCCAAAGGTAAAAAATGTATTATTTTGTAAGAAAACTGTAATTTAGCAGCATTGGTAAAAAATAAAACACCTATCTAATTCTAATATAGAGCCTTCTATATTAATACGATGCCTTGGTGCTGTAAATGGAAATACCAGTTAAAATCTGTTTTTTCCCTCTCCACCCCTTTTTAGGAAGTCCTGGTGGAACACCTTGAGGTCTGTGTGGAGGCACTATGGAAAGCCGAACGCTATGAGCTCATCACACACATAGCCAAACTCATAATCCCCATCTATGAAAAGCGTCATGAGTATGAGGTATTGTAAAACTTGGTTTACAAAAAACATTTCTCTTGATATAAATACTGCCAGATTAATTTTCCACTCAATAATATACTCTACAGCTTTGACTTGCACTCATAGGGATTTCAACCATTTAATTTTAGATTGTTTACTAGTAGATAAACCTGCTTGCCTGTCTGACGCCACATAAAAACATGATACCACTTTGACTGTCCCGACTAAATATTTTCAGTTGTGCATCTCCACATTTGTGGAATGCAGCTTGGTTGTTGTGAAGTGCTTTCAATAACTCTTCCTTCTTGCTCTTGAAAACAACATCAGGGTTTGGTAAGTGGAAGTATCATTCCATTCATCCAACTGTTTCAAGCCTATTTATCCTGTTTAGGGCCATGGTGGCCTCATGGGTTTCTGCATACAGTTAGTCTGTGTCTTCAAGTCTCTCACAGGGTTCGTAGGCAGTCTATCATGTTCACATTTATATTAACAAGAATTGTGAGTTTCCAAAATTATGAAAGAAAGCCACACCTTCTTGTTGCCAGAATAATAGTCTATCATAGGACAAGCTGCCTCCTGTGACACCCTTAAGCCTAAACCCTGTTGCGTGTGTAACAGCTAAATGCTCATGTTACACTCATAATACAACCTTTCCCAAAAGCACAATCGTATTATTATCTAATCTAAACTGCAGTGACTGCCGGCGCTCCCTTCAAACATTGTGCATGAATTTATATTGTGATACAGTTGTCCTTCATTGCAAATGGTGTGCAGGGTTGTCATTTGAGATTGGACATACTTAACAAGTTTAGACATGTGCATATCACAGCATGTTTGTCTCAAATAACTTATACATTATTTTGCAGGGACGTAGAAGTATTTTACATATGTCTCTGGGCACATGAAATGACTTCAGTACTTTTGCTTGTTTTTGTGTGCTGTGCCCAGTTGCTCAAACAAACAAACAATCTGATGGCATCTGTTTTATTTTTGCAGAAACTAAGCCGACTGTATGACACTCTGCACAGAGCCTACAACAAGATAATGGAGGTGATACAGTCGGGCCGCAGGCTGCTTGGGACATACTTCAGAGTGGCTTTTTATGGACAGGTAAGGTAGACAAGCAATGTCAGGGCTCTTTTATGTTTTGTTTTGGAATTGCAGTGATGAGTGTACAGTGCAGGTTCGGTGTGCAGAAACAGTGGGGGAGATTTCGAATGCACCTATGGAAACCAAAGGCGTAATGTGAATTGCTATGCAAATACCAAAACCAATTCAGCCTTCCAACTTTGAGTGGGTGTGTTGGTGAATCACTTTCCCCTGAAGCATCAAAATTATGATGCATAGTTCAACTGTTGGCTTCTGTTTAGAAAATCTAAAAGCCTTAAGTTTTGCAAAGTTTAAATTGGCATTATGTAAGTCTATATTGTTTTGTTGGGGTTAGGCAAGCACTTCCAGTAATGCAACTGCAAGGCACAAAGCAGGATGTTAAGTATTATTTTAATGCAGTCTGCACCCGTTGTGTATTAGATTTCACATTGTATTCCGAGACATTGTGTGATTTAAAAACGGCTGTCTGAACATGTCTTATTCCATTTGTCAGAAGTGCACAGGCTAATTCTGAAGAATACCATGAGAACATTACTACATGCTTTCAAGTGCTGGCTGTATTATGGGCATTTGAGAGCGTTGAGAGAGTGAAAATTGTGATTACAGACTAACAAACAAAAAAAACAAATTTGTAGAGGCAGCTGAGTTTAACACATTAGCTATTCTGCCAATACAAAGGTTGCATTTAAAGTCTTTTGATGGTGCAGCAACAAGCAGACTCAAGACAAGCAGCAACCCCTTGTGCTGAAAAATGCAGCCATCATATAAAAGTGCCAGAAACTGCAGGACTTCGAGTGGCTGCTTCAAAGGCAAATTAATCCTCATAGATCACTGTGCTGAGAAGCCCAACCTTGGAGTACAAATAAAAATGTTAATAGCCAAAATTTGTTCAGGTTTTTCTAGTTATTCCTGTTTAAGAAACTGAACAAGGCATAATTAAAGACATGTCCACTTACAACAGCCACAAATTGTCTGCAAGGTGTTACTAATGGGTGTAGCGATGCAGGTCTTCCCCAGCTTCACCCTCTTGTCCAAACATAGTCTCCTCTGGCTCTAATTAACCAACATGATGACTCATACATGATCATTATCGCCAAACTTGACTTTTTAAAACTGAACTCTACAAGTCAGTGGGTTACATCTCAGTGGCTCCATCTGCTTTTTTATATACAGTCTGAGGTTAAAGACTAAAGCGTAATTAACTAGAGCAAATGGCTTGAGTAAGAAGTCAGTTGACCCCGAGAAAATATTTCAAATGTGCTATAGTTGAAGAATAACAGAGAAGCAAGTTGTGTTTGCATTTGTGATATCTTTAACAGGTGAATAAAATCAGCCTCTCCATTTTCATGCTGATATAGTCACTTCAATTTGATTTGTGCAGAACACAGAAGAAAATTTACATTTATAATGCTGATTCAGAAAAGAATCGGTTGTTTTAATGCACATTTCTTCCAGCAAACTTCAGATCTGCTGTCTCTTATGTAATTCATGCAGGAGTTTACTTTTGTATTTTGCACAGGGTTTCTTTGAGGAGGAGGATGGAAAGGAGTACATCTACAAAGAGCCCAAACTAACTGGGCTATCAGAAATCTCTCAACGACTGCTGACGCTCTACGGGGAAAAGTTTGGGCCGGAAAATGTGCGAATAATCCAGGACTCTAATAAGGTACGGTTAAAAAATAAAAAATGAAGGCAGGAAAACATGGGAGTTGTGAGAACAGATAGCCCTGATATGTGGTTTGTGGTTTTGTGCACATGTAGTCAGAAATGCAAACAGGCAAATTGGCATTGCAGTCTCACTAATGTTTATGCAGAAAATAACATTTGTCCAAGGAAAATGTTTGATTTCTTCTCCATGGAGTCTTTGTGAAGTCTTGGTTGTCAGGGTGAAAACCGTTTTCTTTGACTGCTTTTATTGTGCAGACTTCAGTAACTTTAACTTTGTGATCTTTTGAAGAGTCAGTTTAGGTCGATGGAAAAGTATGTGCTTGAAGAAGAAGGGTATTTTATTACTGTGGTGATATCAGGAGTCCCAAAGTTGCTTTTGGATGTCTTTTCCCATTGTTCCTCAGCAATTTACTCTCAGTAATTTAAGCCTCATTTACCTACCTGACATGCATCACTTTGCATTTGTATTTTTATTAAAGCTGATTGCTTTCCCACAGGTAAACACCAAAGAGCTTGACCCCAAGTTCGCCTATGTCCAGGTGACGTTTGTCAAGCCATACTTCGAGGAGAAGGAAGCACCGGAGAAGAAAACAGACTTTGAAAAGTGCCACAACATTAACCGCTTTGTTTTCGAGACACCTTACACTCTGTCTGGCAAAAAACACGGCGGGGTGGAGGAGCAGTGCAAGAGGAGGACTGTGCTCACAAGTACATGACACTCACTCACTCACAAACACTTTGCCATATTGTTTAAACATTTTATAAATGTTAACAATAAAAGGACAGCAAGCTTGTTAGCCTTTAGTCTATTTCAACAAACCTGTAGGATAAACTCCATGCAGTCTGGGTTAAGAACAATACCTTGTTCTTTGTAATCATGATGACGCATCTTAGAGAGGCTGCCGAACAAAACAATTAGAAATTATTTATGTGCAATCATTGTTCAGTGCACGCAGCTCTGTGGCCTTTTTAATGACAGTAAGCATTAAGGCAGCTGGTTACTGTTGCAAATGGAGGCAGCATGTCAGATTCCCTCCAGCTACACCCTTTCTATTTTCTCCAGCTTATCTAATTTGATTGACCATCACCATCACGTTATCCCTGCTTGTTTGCTATAATGTATGTAGTATGCATTGTGAATACAGCCATTGTAAGAGGCAGCACGTCTCTTGAAAGAGTGTAAAAGCAAATAATAAATGCTTTCACTGACTCTGCTGCTTGTTTGCCACGCCACCAAGACATGCTGTATAGAAAGCTGAAAAAGTCATAATGGGGTATTTTCGTAATCGCATTGAATTGTTTGCCCATGACAAGCAAAGGGATTACCTGAAGATGACCGCCGATAATACTATATGCCCCACAATCTAGTCTGTTATATTTGCATGCATGACTCAGCTAGTCTTGCACCTTGTCTTCAGCTGCCAACACCTTCCCGTACGTGAAGAAACGTGTGGAGGTGGTGGGGGAGAAGCAGGTGGAGCTTAAGCCAGTGGATGTGGCCATAGACGAAATGAAGGCGCGGACGGCGGAGCTGACCAAGCTGTGCTCCAGCCAGGAAGTGGACATGATCCAGCTGCAGCTCAAACTGCAGGGCTGTGTCTCTGTGCAGGTAAAGTTCCAGTCACTTGGAGACACAACAAAGGAAAAACAAGCACACATGTGCATGGCTAGTTTTACTTTCACAACAACTTGCATTTTCAAGACTGAATTAAACATACTGAGGAGAAACAATGGCATGAACGTCTTTGTTCAAAACTGGTATGAGGTTTGGGTTAAGCACCGTGCGAAAACATGAGTAGCACTATGTGTGCTGATTGTAATCCGTCTGTGTACTTATCAGAGCATAAGAATGCTTTAAACACTTCAAGGCATGTTTCGCTGCAGGTGAATGCAGGACCCATGGCCTACGCCAGAGCATTCCTGGATGACAGCAAATCCAACCAGTCCAGCAACAAGAAAGTAAAAGACCTCAAGGATATTTTTAGGTACTCTTTGACCTCCTTAGTAACTGACCACCAGCCTGCTTGTCCTTTCTCATTATCATTAAGATTTTCTCTTAATAGTCTTCAACTTTCCTCTTTCCTTTTTCACAACAGTTGTGAACAATTGCCAACAGTTTATGAGTAATCCCATGAGTAATAATTGAAGTTTGTGATTTTATTTTGAATAATTGCAGGCGCTTTGTCCAGGCTTGCAGTATGGCTTTAGATATAAATGAGCGTCTGATCAAAGAGGACCAGTTTGAGTACCATGAGGGCCTAAAGTCCAACTTCAAAGAAATGGTAAAGGAGCTGTCAGACATCATTCACGAACAGGTAATCAGACTCTTCTAGGCGTAGCTCAGATAAAAATAAAGTTTTCTGGTGGCGTGTGAAGTTATTTTTGATTAGTGCACACCCTTTCCACATCACACCCTTTTGCTGTTGGTTAGACCAGCCCCAGTGGAAATCAAACACAGGCCTGCCAAGTGGCAAAACAGAGTTCTGCCACTCAACCACTTACAACAGCAAATTCTGTTATTATCACTTTAGAACCATCAGCATCATTTTGTTTGTATGAATAATAAAATACCCTTGTCAGATCATACAAATGGAAATTAATGAATGAATGAATTAATGAAGCCATTATCATGGCCTAAAAAATTCATGCCAACCAATAATATCTAAAGTAAAGTAAATTAGCAGAAAAAGGGTCAAATTTGACATTGTTTATTGTATGTGTGTGTATTATTTTTTTTGATAAATGAATTACACTCATAATACAAATGCAGAAAGGTGGAGAGAGAACCTGTTACCATAACTTTACAAAAAAGTACCAAAAAGAACAATTACATTTATTGAATTTTGTCCATTTTATGTCCAATTGATGTTAAGGTCCTTAACCACCACCCACTATGAAAAAGTGAGAGCAGAAAAGAAAGAAATGGAAATAATTAAGTGTAAATGTATTATTTTTTTAAAAAATTATGATGTTTGCATTATAAGCTTTATATTCCTTTTTTATTCTAAAATCTCATGGTCATCAACACTCGAACTTCAGTCACTTAATCTTTTGTAATTATCAGTTAGAAAGAATCATGACAAAATGTAAAAAAAGTAAGAGTCAGTTCATCAGGGTAATATTAAGAAAAACCTTTTCTCCAACAGTGAAGTATCTTACCCTGAAGATAGTATTGGTTTCATGTGTTCAGGTTTTAGAATATCTGACATTTCACTAATGCAGCAGAGGTTTATAAAGCAAGAAACCTGAATGCATTTCACTTTTTAACGGCATTCATTTGAGCTGCTTTCTACAGAAGTTCCCATGAGGATCTTAGGTACCCGGTCCTGTTAGCCTATATAGTGCAGGGCTTGGAGGCAGCAAAGAGAATAGATATGTCAAAATCTGTAAAACTGAAACAAGAAACTGTTTGTATGCAGCCATCAACATAGCAGAAACGTATTATTGTTACTCTATAATTAGCTAAGCTCCATGTAAAAAGCAAGTTAATTGGATTTTTATCAACTGTAAGCAAAACAAGATGGACAATTGAAATGACCATCATACAAACAAATCATAATTACAAGGTTTTTTTGTGAGTTATACTTGTATTAGGCAGATGCTGTGCACAACCAGTTTTCCATTGCCAGCTATACTGTTTGTATGGAACTGTTGGTCTTCTGTTTCTAACCAGCACCTGCGGTGCCTTGACTTAACCAAACTATAACTAGTAATTCAGCCTAAGTGATTTAAATTTAAAAAATAAAAAGCCAGTGTTCTCAGCTCTTGACTTTAGACACGACCTTTAACCTCAGTCTTCAACCTGACAGTCTGATATTGATGCATTAAACTACCAAAAACTCTAAATGTGGACTTTGTTGTTCTGTCATCTGGTTACAATCTAAGTAGCTGAACAACTGCTATTTTCATCCTTGTGCAAATTGACACTTCTGTTTGTCTTTTTTAGGGGTTTTTATTTTATTGTACCAACAATTAGCTATAGCAGTATCAAAGAGGATGTTAATTTTGATTGTGTTTTTTATGACTAGACTAGGTGGGGCTATAAAAAGCAACTAGGAGGAGACCTAAGTGATCCACTTCTATAGGCAGAATAATTACTTCCAGGGGAAGAGACAATTATCAATACATTAACTATGCTTGTTGCATGTCAGAAATGCATTGTTTCTTTCTGTGGGTGTGAGCCTTAATGTGTCATGATGCATTGCTGTCAGAAGCTGTGTTGACGTAACATCCAGGAATAATTGAAAACTGAATTTCCTGGTGCCATCCTCTCTTCTGTCCATGTTTTTTTTTTTGAAAAAATCAGTTAATTTTCTCAATCTTGTCTGTCTGTGCTCTGACATGAATACCATTTAGCAATCATTTTCTCATGCACAATGTTGTGTACTTTGTTCTCTGGGCATCAGGGTAGTGTGTTATGGCTAGTTCCACTGTATTATCAGGGTAAGGTACAGTGTGTTATTGTGCCTTCTGACATCTGATAGCTGCTCTGACTTTACCGAACTAACAGGTATGACTTTTTTTCTCTCCAATGTGCTGGCCTTAGCTTTAAGGAAAAACAGGTACAGTGATCATAAAGTGTGTTCAAGCTCGGTTTGTGATTTTGTTCTCTTTTTCAACGAATTCATTACAAATTTGCATCCTTTAAGTGTGTAAGTGAAAATTAAACTCAGGCAAATGCTGCAGTTTAATGCCAAGTAAAATGCATTTACGTGGAAAGACTTTAACAAGGAATGTAATGGGTTTTAAATGGATTTGACAAAAGTGGCAGTCACCAAATCTTTTTTAAAACTTGTCAGTTCACTCTGTGATATAAAAAGGTATTTACATTGCAGACTGTGGCTAACGCTGGCATCACAGATACAAAAGATATGCCCCCAATCAATTCTGTTTGCTAGGACAGTGATTTCCTGGTTAGGATTGGGACCTTTGTATGTCTGCACACGTGCACAGATGCTCCTTCCTTGTGAAGGATTTACAGCTACCTCAGTGACATATGAACTTGTTCTGCCGGTCCACCTCTTTGTTTCAAGTGGTTGGTTCAAGTAGTTGAAGCTACAGTATCTTTTCATTTTGTCCTCTAGAAATAGAAAGAAGAAAATGTTTAAAATGGAGTCAGCCATAAACTGAAGAGGAGTCCTTTGGAGAAGTTGAAAAAGCAGAGAATATAATGAGAGCTAACTATTAGACAGTTTACTCTTTTTAAAGAATATCTCAGATAAAAACAAATGCTCAGCTGTCATACAGATATATATTTCTAGAAGTAGAGTTTTAAAGCTTTCTAGTTCTCCATTAGATCCTCTTACAGAGCGCTGTGTACTGTTACCAAATGTTTACTCTTTATTCTGTTATTGTAAATTTTTAAAGAACACCACATCTATGGCACCTTGATATATTAAGTTTGAAATGATCTGATTTTCATGTTCATCACTCAGCACTTCATAGAAAAAACTTAAGTTTATAGCCAGCGGAGTTGTTCTCTCAGGCACAACTTCACCTGCTTCCACGCTGCATGAATGAAGGAAGATGTCAAAACAGTAGTGACACTAGCAGGACAAAAAACAACTTAATTGTCAGATGGGCACATTTCAGTGTGTTGGCCTTTATCGACTAGCTAATGATGATTAGCTTATACCCTAGGACCAAACTTGTCTATTTTGATTACTCTGATCATCACAAAAGCTGATATCAAAGATGTATTTTATTAGACACACTTGAAAGTTTTCTTGTCAGTTGATATATAAGTAGTCGTAGTTAAGTAGTGCTTTCTACTCTCCTGTATGGAGACTTTTACGTGTTCCTGCTGCAGCCGTTGTTTGGTTGGAGTAGATACAAACATTTAGTAACTGTTGTACAAACATAATTAGCCACTTCGGAAACCTGCTGCCAGACTTCCCAATCACCACCAACATCACAGATTCGTTTGGGGATTTAAAGATGATAGTAATCAAAAAAAAAGTGAAAAAAATTTAGCCTAATCATCGGGCAGCCACGGAAACACACGCAAAGTGCAAGAAAAGAGTCTGAGCAAATCAAAACAATAATCAGAAAACAGATGAATACTGATAACACTTTTGACAACAAACAAAACAGGGATAGCTTGGCTTTCTATACAACAACCATGGAGTCTGTGTGGACACCCTCAAGTAAATGTGTTGTATTTTGTGGCATAAACACACACTTATCTGAGTTGAGTCTGGTATGAGTGCATGTCTGCGTGTGTTTATCATGTGCATGTCTACACTTTGCCTCTTAGCGAACTCAAACTCATTCTGTCTGTTTTTCCTCGACTAAAGATCTACCAGGAGGACATGATGCGCTCGCTGCTACAGAACTCCCTCCATGTGTTTCGTGCCATCAGCGGGACATCCACTGACCTGGGCTAACCTCCTCCCCACCAGATGCCCTCGACCTCTCCACCCTTTTTTTTATACAGTAAACCCTATCACTTCTCCCTTAAGGACCTGAACTGGATGTTATCAGGCACGACTCTTTGCTGATGTCTGTGTGGCTATGCTTGCCAGAACAAACGCCGACAGAGGCCATTTGGATATCTCGATCATCTCTCGGAATGTGGAGTAAATGGCCGGGCTGAAAGATCGCAGCACAGCAGCTGGATATAATGTTCAAGCCACAGCAGTAGCAGTAGTATTTCTAAGAATGTATCACACCAACTAAATGTGGGCATGCCAGATTTAGGTGTTGTGCTGAGTCATGCTAGTTTGCATTGCACTTTTACTCTGCCATATTGAAAAACTGCAGGATTGACTGTTCAGAGGGAGATATTGTACTTTAGCAAGCTTTTTTCCCTCCTCTCTTTGCAATGCTGCCCTCCTGATCTATGCAGGACACTTCACACCCTGCAGAATGATTTTTTTCTACTTGAGTCTACTTTTAGAAGACAATAGGATATTTTCTTTGTACCAATTCAGTGTTTTGTTTCTCCAGGCATCTGTGTCAAGCTGACAATGTGAGCAACAACCGGCCGTGCTGTAACAGGCACCCAAACCGTAACTGTCAATCTAAGGATTAGTGTTAATAGGCTAAAAGCGCATTCCAGATTTCAATTAACAGATAAGTCACCTCTAAAGAGCAACAGTGTTTAATGCGCATCAGGGCAAAGTTACAGACCTGTCTGCTCAAAGACAAATCTGAAAGTCCTCTCAGTCTGTTCCAAAGTAAAATAAAAGTAGAAGACAGAGCTCAGGGTTGAAATAAAGTTTGTAATAGAGCTGCTTTTAAAAACAGTTTTGCCTTTTTTTTAAAGTGACAATCTCAAAGATTTCAATCCTGGTTGATGTGGCTACACCTCTGGTTTGCTGCGGTGTAATGCTCAAAGTCATAAAAGACTCGGCAAGAAATCATGCAGTAAATCCAAGCAGAGTGAAACTGAAAGGAGCTGGTTAGGTTGAGGTGTGCAGCACAGCACCTGCAGCTCGCCATCTCTCAGATCACAATAGCTGCTCCTTCCTGTTCCACTGTTCCATGAAACAATGAAACTGAGCTGTAACTGTCCAAAAATTGCCGTAAATGACTGCTGTCTTGTTTTGTTGAGATATTTTCAATGACCAGTAGTTGTGAGTGCAAGTCTCACTGACAAACACGTTGTTTTTCTGTGACTACTTCATAGTTAAAGTACGCTGGTGTTTCACTAGTTAAATGCTTTTGACTGAACCTGCAGCAGCAGACAATGTTTAATTTGCATTAGCAGTTACTCAGCACAGCATTTCTTGGAATAGCTTCACAAACACTCACTCCAAAAGACTACAAATAAATATTGCAATACTTTGAATACTTTGGATGGAGCCCCCCATTTTGTTACCTCATTAATAATGACTAAGAACTAAACAAAGTTACTAAAAGATAAATCCCCCAGATTGTCACTATAAAAGCAGCTCAGTTACGGCTTTGGTAATGACTAATGTTCTAAAATCTATCAGAGACAATGAATAATGTCATATCAGAAAAAAAAATCAATATGACGTTAAATGTTATCAGAGCTGCGTAACAATCAATGTAACAGTATTCTCATGTTATGGTCAGTAGACGTGGGAAGTCAGAAACAGGATTAGAAGACAGAACACGCTGATCACAACGATGTGATAATATTTACTTAAGTAGAGTGAGGAAGTGAAGAGTTCCTCTCGTCTGGGTTAAAATCCAGTGCCTTTCTGCTCTGCCTTCTGACTTATCTCAGTAATAAAACGGTCACTTGCTGGTTATTCACAGTATTTCACAAGTGCTACACTGTAATTAGCAGATAGATGAATGATATTTAAGCAAATGTACATAAATTGTTGTCATGCTGTAAAGTGAATTCTGTATCCATGTATGTTTGTATGTACTGTACGTATGTATTTATATTTGAAACATTTTGGACTCACGTCTGATCCAAAAATCTGTCCTGGCAGAGAGATTTTTTTTTTTTTATTTGTATTGGGTTGTATACTGAAGTGCAGCTGCTTGTCAAACTTGCTTTATAAAGCATTTTCTAATAAAAAGTGGAAAAACTATACACACAATCTTTTTTTTTTCTCCACAATGCAGGGTTGACAAACATTCTCAATATGAGGTCTTTTTGTTGGCTGTTTTTAGCCTTAAATGAGCTGTTTCTCTGCAGGTTGCCAAGGAAAAAAGCTTTAAAACAAAGGACCTCTTAACTGGCCCCAAACACATGGCCTCCAAGGCGCTGACAAAGTGACCTCTTAAATTTCCTCCTAGGTAAACATAACTTGATAAGCTTTCCTTCCAGTGGACTAATGTGACGTAGTGCCACATACAGTAATACTGCTCTAAACACTAGATACCTGCTTTGTTTCCCTGTGCCTTCAAATGGTTAACTAGTGATAAGTTCCTTGAGCGTTTTTTATGACCGAGGTGCAGCAGTCTTACCTCAAACCCAAGTCATATATTAAGCAATGTTAACCTTCACTAAAAGTGTGAGACAGTTCAAGCAAAAATGCATCATGAGTTTCTGCACACTGGTCTCAGACAGCTGGTGATCTCTGCATTCTTTTTTTTTTACTCCTTTCCCTTGGACAAATTGTGTTGCTTACTGACACCCCCCCCCCCCCCCCACAACACACACACCTCCATTACTGATCCCCATTAAAAAAAAAAAAAAACTCAGAATTTAACCCACTGAACCCAATAAAAAAGCATGCCTTGCACAATACACTTAATGGTGTGTGCAAAGTTTGAGCCATAAAATAAAAACAATTTTGGGGGATGTTGTAAGTAAAAACTTGCCCAATCATTTTAAGTGTAACAAATAACACATGGATTAAATGTACTGTGTGTTACATCTGTATGTTTTTGTTGGCCATGCACTTCCAGTTTTGTTTTGGTTTTTTTCCACTCTGTTTATTGCTGCATAAAGTGATTATCAGACATAATCAGCTTAATGATTCACAGACTCATTTTGAGCCTGACGCCTTCCTGGAAGGATGGATGGTCACTTGCGGTCGGGATATTGCACTTAAGCTCGGGCGCATGCGGGATATTTCTTCATTAAGGAGATGTTGCTCATTGCCGGATCTTTGCGAAGTTCAGCTCCGCCTTTACGTCCAACCGCACCCTCTGACCCTGATTCCAAGGCGCAAAGAAGTGGACCTTCATCACCTATTCTTGCCTCTCAGTGCGCACCTGTGACATATGGATCTTCCTTTGACTTGTAATTGCTAGGCGCACAGTTTCATAGAGGGTTGAATCTTTGTTTGGAAAACTCTTTGGGGGAGTTGTTTACATACCTACTCGGTTGCTGTCATTACCGGCTCGTCATCGTCACTTTTTTAGCACCCTTTTGTGAACTCCGCCCCTTCGTTCCCGGTAGACTCCGACTCGCGGAGGCTGTTCAGGTTATTCGGGAGTTGTTTTGACTTTTGTCTTTTCCCTCGTGTTCCCAAGAAATCCCTTTTTTTGTACTTCTTTTGGATTGAAGACATTTTGCCTTTTGTTAACAATTCAATTTTTTAATAGTATTTGTTTTGACTCGGATTAAGAGAGGATCCAGGGAGTTGACGCGTGTCCAGATGGAATAAACGCTCAGACGCATACGCACAACATGGCTTTTACTCGGAACTTGCACGCCTTTTTAACAAGCGCCGCCATCATAATGGTGTTTCACTGTGAAGCAGGTAAAAAAAATGAACTTTTAACCTTCGAATCATTCATTGAAAAAGACATTAATTCTGGGTTCGAGAAGGGCTTCACTTGACCATACAGTAAGCATATCGCAGAGTAGGCTGTATGACGCACTTCTAATCACATGAAAGGCTCCTATCATTTAAAAATGGATTCATTTTTAACTTTACATTTGAGGCACATTAGAAATTAGAAAGAGTTAAAAATGACCCAGTAGTCTGTTAACCTTGTGTTTCTTTTTCATTCTAGGTTTTCTACCATTTGATAAACCAGAATGCCATATATAATGTAATCATTTGTTTTTATTTTCTTTTCTTAAATTTAGTCTATTATTATTTCTCGTTTGTTATAATTAATAGAATTTCAAATAGCCTGTTTGTGGCTAATGTTGAGAGGCTCTCGCGGTGTTGAGCCCTGGTTTTGCTGTCTGTCCTGCAATCATCGTTCGTGCGTAAATGAACGCAAACTCATACCTGAGTCATGATACAGGAACAGTTTTCTGGAGAGATGGGGTGGTAAAACGTCATGAAGGGGCCACAGTTATTTCGAAATTTCGCTCATTTCAAAAGATTGAGGTTATTCGTCTGCCGCTGCAATCAACTACCGTCATTGTAGAGTAGACGCGCGACCAAAGTGTGAGGTGCGTCTTAGACCCCATAGACCAAAATTTTTGGTCGCGATTTTTTCAGATGCCGACAGTCGGAATGGAATTGTGTTTTTAAATCACTTCATTCAGTGCAAATCCTCATGTACTGAGTCAGTTATTGATTGATTGACTGCTGATGCAAATGGTAGCTTTTTGTGATTCTTCCAGTCAAACACATCCATCATTAATTCTGTCTGACTCCACTTTTTTTTATCTTGTCCTACAGATCCATATCCTCCCCCGACAGGGCTGTCATATAAGTGGCTCGACATGTTTACCGTTCTGGTGTCTTGGAATAAACCCAGTGGTCTGCCAGATGACAGCAAGTTCGTGTTCCTGATAGAGAATACCCATAAAGTAAGGGACATGAAGAAAGTGGAGGTTTTAGGTGCTTGGAGTGTGTTGAGGGTCATGGGGTCCCTAGGTTGCAGCAAAATTAAATATTACACCTAAAAAATATGTATAAAATAAGCATTCTAACTGCCATTTTATCATCATAATATGTTGATAATATAGATATTATTTGCCCAAAGATGTGTACGAGCATGTGTAAATATCGTTCTCTGGGAGTTCCCCCCCCAAAATCTCTCACACTGACTTCAGTAGGTCTCTGTCTGGTATCATTCTCTGTATCAACACCCGACAGTGAAACACCACCACCTGTAGGCTGTAATATTTTATGATCTAATATCTCCTAGACTGCCGTGTCTCTGTGACTGCCTCTTTAACTAGTCATAGAATACTTCCTCAACAAACAATAATGGCATGTTTGTGGCATCAGGAAACTTTGGTAATTTCTAAACTGCAGGTTTTATTAAACAAGCATCACAAAGCAGAAGAGGCCTTGAATTATTGTAAAACAACAGTGCTTAATGTTGTGTTGATATGATGCTAATGGGGCAGTCTCTTCTTGAAGATGCATTGCCAAACTACTAAGCAGTCGCTTTTTTTTTTGTCGCAGTGAAATCTGAAGTTTACTTTACAAAAAAAATGACGCCCCCCCCAATAAATATGCAATAATTTTCTATGACTGAATTTAATTTTAATAGGGGATGTCCAGCCTGAGTTGGTTGGCAGCAGAAAACAGTTTTTCATTATTTGTTTGTATCACTGCCTCTAAAGCCCACATTTTTTTCCCTCTCCAGACTCCACAGTGCGTAGATGGGACAAATTTAACAGAAACGTTTTTCACTAAAAATATGAATTCCGATGATTGGACATATAATTGGACATATAATATTTCAACTGTCAGAAAGCCATGTGATGGGTCCAGTAAGGGCACCCCTGCCACCATGACCATTCAGCCCCCTAAGCCCAAAGGTAAGAAACAGAAAACTGAAATGACTGTGATGCTGTGCAGATTTTTGTTTGTTTGTTTTATGATTGTCCTGTGCATTCATTATGGTGCATTAAAGTCACACTGTGTATGTGCACATGTGAAACTTTTTGAATCTGTGCTGTGCAGCTGAACTGGTGGAGGACTTCAGATGCATCATCCAATCTAAAGCAGTCGACTGTACTTGGAAACCGTCAGATCCGTCTCTAGACCTGAAGCTTTCTTATAGGTGAGAATTACTGCAACATTCAAAGTAAAGGAGATGCAGTGTCTCTCAACATATATGCAGTCAAGTTCTGATAATTGTGCACAAACTATGTAGTTAAAGAAAACTCATAAATTAATAATACAACCGCCAGATGTTCGACATTATTATACGCCGTGTTAGTTAAATGATCCAGTTGTTCCTCTAATGACAGCCATTTTTCCAGAAAAATATCCTCTCCCGTCTCATTGCTTTGTTTGCATCATTAAGCCATTCAGCCTCTGACTCAACATTGGAAGTGAGGGAAAAACAGGACTTCAGTGTCAAAGTAATGGCATGTCTGGATCACAGTGCTAATCTGGCCGTCAGCAGCGCAGGGTGAAAACTTACATATGGATGGAGTGTTCAAGCTTCATTCTGGGCAATTTATAACTGTTTCACAAATTTAGTAACATTAGCAGCATTTCAGAAATGTTCAGAAACACTCTTTGGTCCACAGCAGCAGATACTCTATGAGCTTTATGGAAATGTAGTGGGTGACTCACAGGATTGCCGAACCTGTGGTGGTTTTTGGAGGAGTATACATGAGGTTGATGGGAGCTCAGCAATTTTGTGTGTTTTTTGTTTGGATGATATTCTTTAAACAAAGCGTGTGTGCTAGCTATTAGCATTCCTGCTTTCCATTTTATTTAACCTCCTTGTTTTGTCTTTATAGGACCAGTGGACGTTCAGAGAAAGAAATAAAAGGTTTAAAAGAGTGTGGCAAGATTTACAGCAGTGGAGCGAGGAATGGCTGTTACCTGCCTATTGATACTGACCCAGATAACATCTGGATCCTTATAGAGACCCCAATTGCAATGAGCACCTTTGAACTTGGTTGGTGTTTTTTTTTTTTTTTTTTACCTGTTTCATTACAAGTTCTGAGCTGAATCTTGTTTTTCTTTTCTGCAAAGCAAAAGTGAAATAAAATTACTCCTTTTTTTTTACTCTTTTTACAGTTTCCTTACAGGTAGCTCAACCAGAGTTAAGCGTCAAAGAAGAAGGTGATTTTCTCAGAGTGAATTGGACACATAAGGAAGCAAAAAACAATTGCTGGATAGCTGAAATTTGCCACAAGCAATGCAATACGGACATGGTAAGATGTTTAACAGATTTTTCCAAAATTTTAAAGTCATTTTCTCTTTAATGCATTATTTGTTTTTCTATACAGAAGCAACATTTTCTTACAATTGAGCATTGAGACGTTCAGTTGCTAACAGCACGTATGGGAACATGTGTTTGAATACAAATGTGTTGTAACAGGCGCAATCAAAACTTTTTGGACTCATACTGTTGCACACATGCAAAGTGATGTGCATGTAGCAGGTCTACTATTTTTGTTTACTTCTTAGCTGTGACTGTGGTGTGGGTGTCAGTGAGCAGCTGAATAATTGAATTTCCCTTTGGGATTA
>JAPZDZ010000016.1:3700180-3718175 GCA_029783805.1 Acanthurus tennentii | reverse complement strand
ATCTTTCTATCTTTCTATCTATCTATCTATCTATCTATCTATCTATCTATCTATCTATCTATCTATCTATCTATCTAAGCAAGAACTGTCTTAAGTATTCTGATTCACATGGCTTTATATTCATCAACACCTTAGTTACATCACTCTGAAAATGATTGCTTGCACTTGATACATGCACATTACTGTGCAGCGCTTCCGTAGCGTGCAAAAACAGAAACAGTCTCAGACATTTTTGATTGCACCTGGAATTTCCAGGGATGTCTGTGCTTATATGCAATTAATATGCAAAATATAAATAGAGCCATATCATTTAATCTATGCCACATAGCTTCTTTTACCTTACATAGACCAACGCTGTGGTTTTGTGTGCTTACCTTTTTTTAGGGATGCCGGAACACAAGCACTTCAGAGCGTATGATGTCAGTGCCCTACAAAAAAGGCTGCCTCTATGAGTTCTGGTCTAGAATCGTGACTACTAAATTTTGCCTCCTTGTTACCAGCGAGCGAAGTGAAGCTATAACTTATGGTAACGTTCCAAACAATTTTACTTTCATATATTCCTTAGAATTTGTTTCTTCAGTACACCTAAACATTTAAATCAAGGCACTTGAATTTAAATTAAATGTTTATATGGTATGTAAGGAAAGTAGCACAAGCTATTTAAACAATAAAATCTAATGAAACAGGCGCTAGAAAAAAGGGAAATAATTTTCTCCAACATTTTGTAAGACTTCTGCCCAAAACAGTACACTTTAATATAATACTAAATGACAAAGGTGGAGACTTTCTGCAAGTTAAGTTTGACATAAGTGCATTTGATGTTCCCACTTTAATGGTGCTCATCATATCATTTTTGACTGAGTACTCCTCTTGTTAATAAAAAAAAACGTCATGCATATGTCTTAATGGCTTTTATAAATACAAATGAACATGAACAGCATTTAACACTTCACTTTCAGAAAATTCTAAAGTGCTTGCCTAATGTTATGAAACATTTGCAGCACTTTATAGAGGTAAAATTATTTTTAATACTTTATGTGTAGAGTTAATGTTTAGCTTGAACCATGCCACTGGGGTACAATAAATCTGATGGCATGATTATGGCATGAATAATGACTGAAAAACAAGTAATTGTAAACACTAGAGTAGACTATTTGATACCTTATGAAGACTGTACTTTATATTGAGAACTACCAATGATAGAATAATGAATGGATGTATAAATGGGTGTATTAATTTATAGCATATTAGACCAAGTTTTTTTGGCCAACTTGAACTGAGTAATTTAAATAAGCTGTGATTGGTTATTAAATGTTTCATCTAAACCTTTGACAAAATAGATCATGAGGAAAAAACTGTTTTAGGCTATTTTGTCTATATTTGTTTCCTTAGATTTACAAACTAATCCAATGTGGTCATTACACTTTTAAGTTACTGCACAGATCTGCACTTCTTGTAATGTGACTGCAAACATTTTTGAAATTGTTTGCAAGCTGAAAATAATTTTGTCTGTTGTTCATTCCAGGTGCTAATAATCCTGACAGGACACTGACCATCATTGCCATAGTTGTCCCAATGGTTCTGTTCATCTCTGTGATTCTGTCTTGCTACTGTTTCAGGAGGTGAGTTTTGAAAAAAGAATAGTTGATATTTGTAGACCCGAGTTGAAAAAGCTTCCACCTGTCTTCCATTGAGTGTTTATAAATGATTTAAAGTACATATCTGGATGTCTGATTGCTTTATGTCATATTTAGCCATCTATCTCATAAGTTGCTGTAAGACATACCTTTGTGAAACAGTTTTTGAGACAAATTAACATATCATCGAGACTATTGCAACCACTAGGTCTTGCAAAAGTTGCTTTGGTGCTTTTGTACACCAGCAAAAAGACAAAGGTCAAGAATGTGACTAATGATTCTCAAAACTTTACCATAATGAAAAAAAAAAAAAACTCATCAGTTTGGTGGCCCTAGCCTGCCACCAGCAGGCAAAGACTGAAACTTCACTGCAGGAAGTTGCTGTTACTTTAATCTGCAACAGACTTTTTTGGAACCTTGCCAATGGCCTGATACAGTGTTTAGTCAGGCAATAAACGGAGTGTGTGTATGAGCAAAATCGTTAACAAACCCGCCCCACCCTCAGACACAGATATATACTATAGGTGTTTTTTATAAGGGAAAAATACATAGTAAAATATTACAGAACACTTAAATATTCTTCCCTCAGCAAATGAATGTAAACCAAAAAAACATTTTTTGACTTGTTGAGAGTTTAAAACCTGTGTTTTCGTGTGTGTTCGTAGGCACAGTGCTATTATTTGCCCCACCATACCAGATCCTTCAGCAATATTTAAGGAAATGATGATGAACGGAAGCAAAGACGGAAAGGTACATTTTCTAAAAAAACTAAAAACATGTACGTTCTACTCATCTGCTCTCTCTGTCTCCACAATGACTCATCACACTGCTTTGTTTTTCAGACTCCAGTCGGGAATTTGTACAAGCCGGTGCCAGAATCCGTTGAGTCCTGCAAAATTACCCTCGTAACAGATAACAGTGACCTCCAGCAAAACTCCTGACCTGTACCTCTGGACAGCTATGCCTGCACTGAAGCTGGACTTCAACTCTGGGCAAATTTATCAGGAACTTCTAGAGTAATTTAACACCAGGTGACGGATGTGTCACACCTCGACTCGAAAGTTTCAGATCTATTGCACATTTGACAGGTATGAACAGGAGTGAGCTTGTTGTATCTTTACTGTACTGACCTGAGTGCGATCCTGTACCAGTGCCACTGACTGAAAACTTGAAAGTGCCAGAGGTCAGCAAAAACAAGATTTTAAGCTGCTATGGAGTTACCCACAATAGAGGTGTAAACATGCATAGGAAGCAGCTGGGGCCTGTCATGACAGGATAACACAGATATGCCTGCACTGAACCCTTGGTGCTTCAAGCTCTGGACCTGGGAAGAACTTTTTACATGCATTATTTTCCTGTGGAACACTGAAGAGGAAGACAAGGATAAAGGCAGAACATGTTTGGCTGGACAGAGTGGAAAACCACAAGTGGACGAATGGAGGCTGTATATAATGAGCACCGTCCTACCTGCTGATGTACCCCTACACACTGTACACTGGCATTAAGACTGCCATTTTGGTAGCTGTAGACAAGGGCAGGAAGCAATAAACAAAGTGCTATGACAACATGTAGTTCTTACCACTGTCATGATCCCAAGAGTACACAGGAGGCCCAGAACAGTCATGGCTTTCCTCCTCCATGCATGTATCTGTCTTCAAAAGAGTAAAAAAATTCTGCCTGGTTTGCATAAATACAAAAACTTCAAAGGAACTGGTGTATGAGTGTAATGGAAGAAAGTTAGTTGTGCTTGAAATCCTTTTATGCTGTCCAAAAGTCACACATAGAGACTTTGTCTGGACATTATGTACAATGTAATCTGGAGTTACAGCTTTGGTAAACTCTGAATATCTTACCAGAGTATCTTAACTTTTACCTTTGTTCTTCTGTTAAACCCTTAATGATGCATGTTAAAAGAAATTTCACTGTTTTGTCAGTTAGGAAATTGACAAATTGCCAAATATAGTGTACATTTTAAATGGTATAATCATTACAGAAGTTAAGCTGATACGACTCTTGAAAATTCCACCAGTAACGCCCGGGAGCCTGTTCAAATCTTTACACAACTTACGCCTTTTTGAAAAGAAACAATGATAGAGAACCCAGGAGATATCTCAGCATTTATTTAACTGATTACGGCTTTGGTGTCAGTCCCTAAATTCTCTGTAATCTTTTGTTTGTTTTTTCATTCACCAACGTCCTCCAACTTCAAAAATTCAAAAACACAATGAGTCACACACTCTCCCTTTAGCTTTAACTGATAGGAATATTTTTTGTCTTTTTTTGCTTTGTTTTGTCTATCAACTTTGTTCTGTGGGGTTTTCGAAAAATCTGAAAGAGAATAAAGAAGAAAAAAAATAAAAGTTCATCTTTTGTGTAGTTGTAAGTTGCGTCCATCATGCACCCTTTTTTGTGTTACTGAAATTGGAAATAATGGATTTGCCACAGCTTGTGGATGTTCATAGATTTTGTAGCTTGTCATTTAGTCACCTTTGAGCATCACAATTAACACCTCATCTTAAGTAAGAAAATATATCCTCGAGTCCTCAGAAAAGATCAGTTCAAGCTCCCTTTACAAAGGATTTAAGAGTCATAACTAATGCCTGTGAATTTTAATTGATCATACTATTTTACAGATCCAATATAATCATGAATAAGAATAACTTTTGGGTTGCCAGGGTGTGAAAACTAGACAAACTAGAGAATAATATATTTTTGACTATAATCTCGATGTAACACAGTGACAAAATGTGTGACTATGTTTGTAATAGAATTCATAAACTTTCTGTGATAAAACACTTTAAAGAAAAAAAAAATCTTAAAATCCAAATTTTATATTACTTACCATCATCATCTGTATGAAGTATACACAAGTGTGTACTGAGTTTATGTCAGTGTTATGTCGGTGACGTGGGAAAGTTTGGAAACCAAATGCTTAGGTTGATCTAAGCTCTCTTGAGCGAAATATCACCAAAAATAGCTGTTTATGAATCACTTGTACACATTTCCTGTGGGCCTGTAGAAAAGGGATAATTGTAAACCAATAAACATAATCCAGCGTGGGTTCATCAACTCTAGTAAATTACTCATATTCCTAATTCGTTTCAAATATCGTAGCAGTCCTAATAGGAAGTGTCATTGTTTTAAAAGTACAGTGAGTAAAAGCATTTTAAACTCCAGCGACTCGACAGTTTTGTATTCCAGTATGAGTAAACAGCTTGGCAGTGCGCGCGTGCTACGTTGCGCGCGTGTTCCTGACAAAAAAAGGAAGCTCTCCGCCCAACTCCAGCCTCCTACTTTTGGAAGCGAAAGACACACTGAAACGTAGACTCTTAGCGTCTTTACATGTTACTAACTGAGACACAAAGCTGGGCAGTTGACGGCCGTTTTCGGGAAGTGAAACTAAGCCCTCGTACCACCAACTGACCTCGGAAAAACAAACTTGAAGAGTGGAAAAGTAGAAAGAAGATGACCAGGATGTTTCAAAGTTTGGACTTGTTCGTTTTAGGCTGCCTCTTCCTAGCTGTTCAATCCCAAGAAGGTAAATTATACACTTGCCTCACTATTTTTAAAAAAACTTTTTGGTTTATTACTCAGCCTGTTTCCTCCACTGTTTTTTTTTAAACCAATTTTGCGCTCCATTCGTTGTGTTTTCCTGTGGGAAAGCTTTTACTATTACTGCGTCCAGTATTGACGTCATATCTTGTATTCGTCACCCGTGAGCAGCACCGAGAGGTGGCATTTAAACGTGTATGAGGGGACTGTGAGTCACCTGATAACAGGAAAGACTTCCAGTCATCGAGGTCCGTGAACGAGACAATGGCCCCGAATGCTTACAAAACAAACCAGGAACAGCTGTTTAGTGTCAGTAATAAAGACCATGAACGGAGGTACACGGGAAAAAGCAGGAGACCGAAACCGAAGTAAACCGAGGTCGGGATGGGTCAGGGAAAAAAAGAGTCAAAGCAAGTTGATTTGGGTTCAACTTGGATGTAATTACAGCAAGGAGAGTTAGTGAAGGACACACTGATCAGCAGGTAGATGTGGGAATCAGGTGACTGGGACCATGTGAGGGGATCGGATGGAAAATTGCAGAGGTTGAAAGTGTTTCTCATACGTCTGTGTGTATTACTGCACGTCTTACTGCAGCTCTTTAATGTAATTGCTGTAATATGTGCATAAACGTATGTAGCCTCCTCCCTCCGCTCAGGATTTGTTTCAGAGTTTATAAATAGATGCTGAGTTTTGCATTAGCAGTCTACTAAGCGACCATCTCCTGAGTTCCCACTCTCAGATGGCAGAGCAAGGCAATCTAAAAGTTCTGTTTATGGTTTGATACTACATAATGTAAGATCAGGTATAGGCCTGTAGTATGTTCTGTGTGTTCCAGTGTAGTCCCATGTTTTTGGCACATACAGGAGTGTAAAGTGAATGTGAAAATGCCTAGATATGCTGTAAACATATGTGTTACATAGGAGATCAGATATGACAAAGAGGATAAATATAAAAAAAATTAGAAAACAGAGTAAAAAAATAACATAGGGTACTGTAGTGAGTCATTACCCATGACGTAAACATGATCTGTGACTTTAGGTTTAAATAAAGCTGCTTTCTTATGCTGTGGTGAGGTTATTTGTTTTACGTAAGAGACTGGCTTCAAGTGTGACACATGTTGCCCAGCCGTCTGTCGCCTACATGAGGACTTTTTTTTTGCAGTTAATTTGTTTAATTGAACCAGTGCCTCTCCCCCGGATATGCTCTCTTGTAAACAAGGTCAAAGAACAGCTTGTTCGCCATTTTGCAAGAGAAGACAAAAATGACATTTCAGATGTTTTTTTATATGTCCAAAGTAAAGGCACACTGAAATCAAGTTATCATATTTCTGCTTTTCTCCTTCTCCACTTAAGACCAAATCTTACCACCACAAAATCTGTTGCTAAAGTGGATGAATGATTTCAAGCCAGAGCTGTTCTGGGAACCACCACCGCATTCAGTCGAAAACTGCACGTATAAAGTGTTTTCAAACACCAATGAAACATATAGCGAGTCTACAGATGTGAGTATGCATATGCTATATGTACAAAATGTCATTGTGTTTATTAACTGTAAATGATTTGTATTGCCAGTCTGATGAATGCCACTCCATGATACCTGTTGGGTCTTATTTGGGGATTCCTGCAACAATTTGAAGTGAAAAAAAAACTACCCTTAGGAATAAGACACTATGTTTTTTTTTTAACAGTTTAATATTTCATCCATCATGATAAAAGTATGATGCTGTCCTAATTTTATGATCTATTATTAGCACATGTTTACATAACTACTTTAGTGTCTGTGTGCAAGAACATTTCTGACTTTGGCAAGACACTATTATACCATGTACACCATGTTTTCACATGTTTTCCACAAACATGCCAGGATCATTGGTGAAAGAAGTAATCAAAGCCTAATTTAAGTAAATAATGTGCTCTAACCAAAATGTATTTAAGATGTCAAATGTAAAATGACTTATTATTCAAAAGGCAACTCATACTGTATATATATATATTTTTATATTTTGAAAATGTAAGCAGCTTTTTAATGTTAGTCAAGATGGAGCACATTTTAACCTCTTCATATATACTTCTCAGATTATCTTGGAGTTTAAGTTTAAAGTAACACCAGGATATACCAGTACACGTCCTGTGTAAATGTATCAGTTAGTTTCAACTTCTGTCCGTATTCAAATGGTGGTTTTGTTTTTCACTAAGTGTTTTTCTTGTTTTAATTTTGTATTGCTTTGTTTTTGATGGAAACAGATAGTAACAGAACCTTACTGGTCAAAAATAAAGGTGATGTTTGGAGGATTTCTGAACTTGTCTGTAACAACTCAATGTAAAGGCAACCGCAGTAAGCCGGCTACCTTCAACGCTACTTACCCAGGTAGCTCATTTTGCTCACTATTACCTTTAACAGGACCCAATTTTATTCCAAAAGTTTAAAATGCTTTGTAGTAGACAAAGAAATACAGGCTAAATATACTGTTCATATATTGGCCTAATGTTTGGGTATTTATTTTTTCATTTAAATGTGTGTTTGTGTCTCTGTTTCTCCCAGACCTTGTGAAAAATTTGGAGTGCACCATTTTTTCTTCCAAGAATACTAGCTGCTCCTGGGTGCCAGTCAGTCATGTTCCTGAGCTCGGTTTTTATTATCTGTATGTATGATGTTTCTTGTTTTTTTTTTTTTTTTTGTCAGCATCCGCCCTTGCCACAGCCATGGCTGATGCCACTGTGTTTTTGTGTTGTCCACACATCTGTCCTTACAGCTCCACATCTGTACATATGTCCCAGTCTCATGTACATGATATCTCAACAATGCCTTAAGGAAATCTCTTCAAACTAAGCATAAATGACCACTGGATTTTAGAGATGAAGTTATTAGACTTTAAGGCCAAAGGTCAAAGATCAATGTCATTACGAACTTGTATTCGTCCTGTTCTTGTAAATGGTACATCACAGCACCGTCTACAAGCAATCTCTCCCCATAAAGAAATATTTACTTGGACTCAAGAATGAGAATTGATCAGAATTTGGTGGCTGAAAGGTCAAGATTAGTGTAACCCCCATAAAACATATTTATAGCCAAAAGTGGAGAAGTCATATGCTGAATATAATATACTGCAGAGGTATACAAACAGAAAGTTTTGTCTGGTGCTGTAGATTTAAAGTGCTCTCAGAGTAATTAGTAAACTAAAACTCACTGTTATACAGTGTTTGTGGGTAAGATGTGTTGCATTACTTCCTGGTACACGTTGGTTAACTTTGCTTTCACCACAAAAGGACTTTGGAACCCTGCCAAATTCCTTGTGTTTAGAGAGCCGGTTTATCTTTACCAGCACAGGCCTCTGGCTAGTATCACATTTAGTTTAAGCTTTGTTTTTTGAGTATTGGAGGCTTAAAATTTTAAGGGACAGAGCCATGTTTGGTCATACAGTATTAAAATGAGAAGGGTGGGCTGTAAGTTTCAGCCAACAATAAGCAAACAGCCAAAAGCATTTTCAGCTATTTTTTATTAAATGCTAAGAATTGTTTCATCATCTTATTTTAAAAAAAGTAGATCTGAAAATATCACCACAAATTCTATGTCTATGAAAGTTTGTGAACTACATGGTTGAATGATTTGTTGCTCTGTAAGGAAATGAAGGATATGTCAGGTGTTTCCTATAGTTTGCATATCGTTAACACATCAGTGACCTCATGTATTTCAGAGGAGAGACACAGTAGTGCTTTAAGTAAAGCAAGCTTTATCCTCACTGTATGAATTAATGTTTTTTAATTAGGTTATTGATGAATTTCACATTTTTTTAAACTTAAATATAAGCATTTAGACTCCAGTGTTAAAGATATGTTAGCTTTTTTACTTACATTTTCTATTAATTAACTGGATAAGAATCAGATTACCCTACCTTTTGTGAAACCACAAATTCTATTTTATACACTTTTGTTATTGTATAGATGAAACAAAAAACATTTAGTGCTTTACTGAGCTTCAGAGTTGCTAGTTGGCAGATTTCTTTTAACCTCTTCACAGAGCCAGGTTAGCTGTTGCCCCTGCTTTAAGTCTTCAGCTAAGTCAAGCTAACCACTTGCTGTCTGGAGCTTCACATCTAATAGACAGGCTTATGAGTTATATTGATCTTCTTAACAAACTCTTAGCAAGAAAGCAAATATGTGTGTTTCCCAAAATACTGTCTGAACTGTTCATTTAATGCAATAACCAGTCCTTTTTTTTAAGGTTTGATGTAAGTTTTTGACAGTGTCCTCTTGGCAAGTACTGAGATGCACAACTCAGTCTAGTTATGTATAATTAAAAGTTTACTTATTTTATTTACTAATTGTTTCAATACCTGTGTTTAATTCAGGATTTCATAAAAGTAGTCCCCCTTTTCTCTGTCTTTCTAAGGTTAGTGAATGAGGATATGACTCAACCTGCTACAGATACTCGTCTTCAACCCTTAACAGCGTGCCCATCATACACTTACACTGATGGCGTCAGGACCGGTTGTGAACTGACAGCGAAAATCACCCAGGATGTCGCCATTGTGTTCAATGGAACAATAAACAACAGTCTTGTCAGGAACACCTTCAAGGAAAAGCTTAAAGGTAATAATATGCTTCAAGTGGTCTGACAGGTACTTATTTGGTAACAGTGGCTCATAAGGGAACATTCTGTTGAAATATGTCGCAGTTCCCCATTTAGTTTAAGTTTTGGTTAAGGGTTAGAAGTTTTTTTTATTAGAAGTCTGTCCGTCCTTTCTTAGAAATGTTTTAGCAGTTATCAAAGTGTGAAGATGTTTGCACACGTATTACATACTTTTGTAACATGGGGTATGACACAACAAACAATCCACAATGCATCTGCTGTAGGAAAGCAAAAAAATGCTAAAAGTGCTAAAAGTGTATTTGTGTTTTTCTTTGGGATTATTATTACACCTTCATAGGTTAATTGTGTGACTATTGTCTTTCTCTGTGCAGTGAAACCTTATGCCCTCAAGTGGAAAGTTGTTAAAACTAGGAATCAATTTAATATTGAATGGAATCCTCCTGACATCTTAGACCAGTTGGATTGGAACTTTAGAATTAATTACACTGAGTGTAATGACATCAAGGTAAGCGACACCAAAGTGTGATATTTGAATATTTGAATGGTTGTCTTTAATGTCTTTACATTGAAGCTCTGGCACATACCACACTCAAGAGAGTTCATGCTGTAATGACAAAAAAAAAAAAAACTTTCAGGGCAACAGCAATAGCAAAAAAAGAATTCCAAGTAAAAGCTGCTGAATATTTATTGGTTGAACTTGAACACCACTTAAGTTTAAGTAATGCAATACTTACTTTAAAAACAGTTTCTATGAATTTATGTGGTGTGATTTCTCTGTATGGAATTTCCACAACATCATTCTGAAAGTTTTCTCATGAAGTGTTCTTGTTATCACACAAGCATTTTGTGTGTGGACAGTCTTATCAAAATATAACATGCATCTTTAAGTTCTAATTAACATGTTCAAGGCATTTCTTTCCTAAAAAGCTTTCTTTTGAAATTTTAAATCCTAGTTTATAGCCCATATTTCCTGTTTGGCCCTAATTTTTTTTGAATGTGTTATACTTCCTTTGGTTAGAATTCTGATAAAGTGGGCTCAGTTAATTTAGTTAAAGCAAACTGGCAAAAGGGGTTTTTAGGTTAAAGTCTCTTTACACCTTGATGGCTATGCAAGAAAACAGCAGCAGTGATACTGTATTGACTGATACTAAAGGCTAATAATAATTTAACATACTCATATTATGTTGTTTGTTGAGAGTTTCACACCAGAGGTATGAAATTGAGGTATTGGCACCAAATTCAGTACTGATAGTCACGTTCCCCAGAGGATAAACACATATACTCATATAGATGGTTGTCAGAGGAATATATTTAAATGCCTAATATCCAGTATTGTTTCAGTTTTAACACTACAGCTGTAGACGGTAATGGCTTAATTCACACTGAGGTATGCTATTATGTCATAGCTTTGTATTAAAATGGCTACTGTTGGTTGCCACCAAATTCAGTCATGCCCAAACTATCAGTCAGCTAATGGTCACTGTTGTGACTGTTCTTCATTTTCTTGTAGTTTGAGAACTTTAAAGGAACATCGGGCGTGCTGCAACGGAAGTCTCATTGTCATTACCACATGGCTATTAAAGCAGAAAGAAAAGGAGGAGGAGAAACGCCATGGAGTGAAGAGAAGTCTTTCGGTACGATCATCATCTCCCTGCCTGTTTCCTTATCTCATTGAAGGGTGTCATTGCAATTTTGAGTGACTTTGTGTAAGTTTTGAAAATAATTTATCTAGTGGATTTTTGAAGAATTACTCTGACAAAGAGAAATGCATTCTGTCCCTCTTACTTTGTTTTTTTTTTAATTTTACAGCAAAAGTCTGGGTTTAAACTGTAATTTAAAACTGTATAAATCCCTCTGATCATAATGATGATACTTTTGTGCGCAGATGCAGATCCTAATGTGCTGGTGTATGCTGTCATTATCATTCCGCTGATTATTGCATGCCTGGCATTCCTGACCTTTGTGTGCTGCAGGAAGTATGTTATGTGATAACCTATTTGCTTTTTTCAATCAATTTAAGTTGTCTTCTTGCTTGTCTCTGATATTTAACTCTTTATGCATAGGAATAAGGACACAATTTTTCCCAGAATACCAAAACCTCGGGACTTCCTCAGCGATATTTCTGACAACAACAATAAGGTGACTATTTTTTTTTTATTCTGGGTATACTCCCTGTTTATTCTGCCTTTCAACATGAAATAAGCATAGAAGGCCACAGTAGAGGCCACATTATGGCATATGTAGAACGATGCTTGTTAGCTGTTTTGCCAAGATTTAAGAGAAGGTCAATATTGCTCTCATTTCTGTATGGAAAGCATGAAGCTACCACCAGCAGTGGGTTGGTTAATATTGTGTGTAAAAGCAGGCATTGTGACTTTCTGAGTCTGGCTAGTAGTTTCTGTCTTTTAGCCAAAGTAAGCTAACACTCTAATGCTTTCATGTTTCCCATAATTTTATTATTTTTTTCTTTCTTAGAATTAACTATAAAAAACTTAGCCTCAGAGCTTGTCGTTAGAAGTTCTCAAACCAAATATGACGATAATCATAATAAATGAACTACTTCATAGAATGACAGAGTTCTGAAGTGCCAAACATGCATGCTAGCATTTTGTCTCCTTCTTTTTCGTAGAGCAATGTTCGCAACCTTTACATCCCAGCAGAGGAAGAAGATAATTGTAAAATCACTCTGGTGATAGACCCCCAAAACAACAACGTTTCCTCTTGACATACCTCTGCAGTGGCAGTATCCGAAAGTCTCCAAAATTTTTTTTGTTCCAGCTTAACAAACTTGAAGGACTTTACCGTTAAAGAGATGAATCCAGGAGATTTTTGAGAGGATGTTATTGTCAAGGACCACTCTGCTTTTCAGAGCTTTCAGTAGACTTGAGGCCCTATTTTTGGGGGCATGTTGGGTAACCAAGTGAGTGTAAGGAGCTGTCAACTCAAACTTGCATTGCACCAAAAACAATGACAGCTACTACTCTTCTGCGCACTGTTGAAAACAAACTGATGCAGCTAAAATCCAACTTCATCAGCACACTTGCTGTCATTTGGATAGGTTTATGCAGAAGTGTGTGACACTGAATGACAGGAAACTAAAGGTTCTTATATAGACACCCAAAATAAGCCTCCATATCAAGTTAAACCCATGTTCACTTCAGTATTATAGAAATATCTCAATTCCTCAAACCATGCTTACAGCTCTTTTTCTAGAGATGTGTTCACTCGGTTACACTGATTTGTCCTAGTTTAGATTTAAACAATAACTCAACCATTACCAGTTATACAACAAAAAGGGTTAGGGTTTTAGGGTTAGAGTTAGGTTATTACCATAAAGCATCCTTAATTTCACATGACCTAAGTTTCTTTAAATGCGTGTTTCGTTTGTAATTGCACTAAATAGACTCCCTTCAGGTATTAGACGCATGCAGCTGTTGGAACCACAGCAGCAGCAGAACATCAGTGGAAATGAACCGCCATGGGAAGTTTAAAGACTTCTGAGAGAACTAGATAATATTTTTGTAAGCATTGTTTTAGCATTTATAAAGTATCAGTGAATGATAAACAATGGCTGGTCCACAGCTGTGTGCGGATGTGAAGGAATTTCTGCTTTTCTGTTTTATATCACTGCAAAACTTAACAAATAATAGGATTTTGGGCTAGCTCCCAGCCTAAGTTTTGCTTGCACTGCTTCAATGATCACTTTTTTACTTCTGCTTTTGAAGCTGCACTGAGGCGCTTGTATGTAAAGCTAAAACTCACTGGAGGCCATAGAGGACACTTCTGTGGAGAAAAAACAAAAAAGGAAAAGTTATGTCACATGTTCAATATTTCAGGAAGTCCAGGGATGAGCAGGGCTAAAACTATCTAAAACTTCATTGAGCAACCTATAGGGTGAAGTTCATATTTACTGTAGCTTTTATCTCCCTTTTATCTGTTGTGAACTATGAATGTGAAACTAGTGACTCACTTTTGTAGAACAAAGTGTATATGTTAATGCTTTACAAAGAATATTTTGATGATTCACCGAGCCTGAGTATTGTTGAATTTCCAGGTTTAATATTCACTGCATGTTACATCGTTTGCCAGCATTTCAAAGAAAATTTGAAGTTTATCACTGCAAAGGGAAAAACACATATTTCAGTTTTCAATGTCCAATTTTAAAAACTTTTGCTAAATATGTGGATGGAGCAGTTTGTAAACTTATCTTAGCACAAGGACTGTAAACCTGCAGAAACAGCTAGCCTGGCTCTGCCCAAATGTAAAAGCTGTCTACTAGCCCTTTTAGGTCTCACATAATAACATGTTGTATTTCATTTGTTTTGATACAAAATACAAGTTGTTAAAACTGTATTTTACTACTTTACTTTTGGCTTGTCAGGCAATTTCCTCAGAATTTCTTAAAATTCAAGTAATATCTATTTGTTTACTAAACAAACAGAAGAAAAGAGTACTGCCATGTATGTTTTCACTGGAGTTTCATGTGTGGGATTGCTTCTTAACTGGGGGCAGGGACTTCCTGGAATCTTATTGGAGACTTCCTGAAGTCTGAGCGAGAATGACTCAGACACTCTTTGCCAATAAAGCCACAAAATGATACTTTTTTATATAGTCAACAAATGAAAACTTTAACTGTAAGTGAAATTCTAGAGAATAAAAGTGTGTTTCCTACTTGTTGAAGTTTAACTGTAATATTGTTTAGTTTTGCATTAAAAGTTTGTAATATCGTTTTTTTAACAAAATCATTATAACCTGGTTATTTGACATCAGTTTACATTAGATGTTTTGTAAATGTACAATACAGTATAAAGGGTTCTTATCATTATCATCACTATCATCATGGAGTTAATCTGTTTTTTTGAATAAATTTAAATGGATAAAGGTTTTTCTTTTTTAAACTATTTTTTGCTAAACTAACATTTATGTAATAGCCTATTTGTAATGTACTATCAGTATCCTTTCTTTTTCCCACTGTTCTTTGTAACTGCTTTGTTTTCTCTGTCATATATGTTTGGAATGTCAGAGCGGAATTTTATTATATACATATCCAGTAAGTCTGTGTGAAGTGCTCAAGTGGTGATTTATGATTAGAGAAAAAAGTGGTCCAAATGCAGACCCAGAGGCTACCTTGCTATCTTTGTAAAAGTCAACTTAGATGTTCAGTTAAAGACAGGTAAGGTCTTTACATGGATTTGTGTTATAAACAAAATTATGAAAAATATGTCCAAAAATTGATTTTGGACATATGAAAGGCATAGATTTTTCCTGCTGTGTGACAGAAATGATTCATAACTTATACAGAGAAGTTGCCCTTATCACCAGTTTTACAACGGAATGAAACTTATAAAGAAAAAAGTTTTCTCAGAAACTTAAGCCAGATGAGGAAGTTTTGAAATTGGTTGAAAATTGCAACAAGTTTGCGGATCTCATGACTTCCCCATCAACGGTTAAGTGACTGCATCTCTAGAAAAGTTAAAGTTACTCTGTGTCTGGTGCTGGTGCCACAAAAAGAGTCAACTCATCAGTTCAAATCTTTATGCAGTTCATGCTAAATGAAGCTTATTGAGGCTTGTGTCTGTAACCCTGTATATTTGACTTTATAAGATATATGAATGGACTTGTAGAGAGACCTAAGGCTCTTTCAGGTTTAAAGACATTTAAATGTACTGCCACTAAAAATCTGAAGAAAACCCTCGTTGTTGTCACCCCACCCACTAAAGCCGAAATCTCCACAAGATGCATGGGACAAAAAAAAAAGGTCTAGTCGTCCTTGACAAAAGACAGCAGAACTCGGTTGATCAGGAAATTAATAAAGGTGTCACACTATAGTGGAGGGCATGCGGAAGGTGATGCATAATTGGTTATCTGATGCAATCCTAGTGTAACTCCACCGGTGTTCTGCACTCCTTCCATAAAAAGGAGCTGCACTGAGCAGAGCCCGGCTCACATGTTAGAGGACAGAAAACGATGTGTCCTAGACTGAAGAGCAAATAAAAAACAGCAACGCAAAAAATGTGTTTTTCATTTCATTACTCTGTTTCCACAGGAATATCACAACCCATTCTCTGGCATTTCGTCGAAAATTAGAAACATGTTTCCCCTTCTTGAACTAGTTGTAGCTGGCTAGTCGTCGTTTTTTGGCGTCGCTGGCAGACCGGAACCTGTCAAATATCGCCTTGATGTTGTTTTTAGATCACCGACGCGTAACATTAAAGGCAAATAATGGTGCTAAAACAGGGTATACGAAGCCCAGAAAGGCACCATTTTGGCTCCAGTGCGACGAGCGTTTAGTTATTTTAAATGAGAAAAATTTCCTGGCGGTACACTTTCAAAATAAAGGCCTCGAGACGAGCACATATTGACTCGCCGTCCACAGTAGCAGAGGCTTTTATTTTATTATACTTACACTCGCACTTCCTGTTGTACGCCTGCTAACTTGACGTATATAACAAGGACTGCCCACCTCTGTGTGTAGCAACGCCGCCCTCTAGTGGTCGGCAACGGTAAAACCAACATGTCGGCTCAGACTGGTCCTGATGCTGCAAGGATGCAGAGAGCAACGGTACGGGAGAATATGAAGTATGTAAACCGTGCTAAACCCGGTATCTTCTGGCGCAGTCTCTGTGGCGCAATGGAATAGCGCGCTGGACTTCTAATCCAGAGGCTCCGGGTTCGAGTCCCGGCAGAGATGAGTCACTCTGTGTGCCACACGGCAGACCTGCGGTTTTTTTATTTGAGAGTGATGGAGATGTTTGGGTTTATAATGATTGCCTATCTTCATTGTCCACGCAGTGATTTGGGTTTTATGAATGAACCGAAATACTATCCTAGTCTCTGTTAGCCTAGCATATTGCGATTAACTGTGTTAAATTTAAATGTAGTTTAAAAAAAATACAAAAAAAAAAAAAACAACAACAATAAAACAAAACGATTAAGAGTAAATTCAGTCCGTTTCCAAAAAGATTTACTTACATTTGTCTACTGGTTCTGGACTGACATAATCAAATAAAAATATGTTGTTTTTTTTAAAATATATATATATATAAATATATTCTCTTGACTTTATATGTCATGTCTCTTAAATTGTTTTTTTTTAAAATCTGCCTTTGAACCAGATCTTTTCTGAGAAAAGAATGTTTGACAGGTTAATATGAGCGACATGAGTTATATCCATTTGCAGTGTTTTTACGCATGATGTCTTTTAAGTGAACCTAAAAATCGACAGTGTGGTAAATTATAACCTTTTAGTAGCCCATGCAACAACAGCTTTACCATAAAATAATCGTAAAAAAAAACATGTCCTCTAGAAGACCCATGTAAAACCGGACTAATCAGATTGACTTTTTCAAACTAAACAAATATCTCCCATTGTAATAGTTCACTTCTTTCATTGGGATTCAGTGTTAATCCCGTCAACCGAAGTGTTAGAAAATTGTGTGTGTGTGTGCGCAGATATTTTGGGATCCCTGCTCCAGTTGTGTGCGAAACGCTTGCAGGGTCGTCCTAGGTCGAGGCCACAGGGGGGCGCTCCAGTATCAGTGTTAGTCACTTTCCACAGGTCTGGAACAACAGGAACCGGTTCACTGTGAAGACCTACCAAGCTGTGACAGCAACAGTATCATAGGCAAGTATGACCAAAATCTGTAGCCTACATATATGTTAGCAATAATGACATGGTCTGTTATTCGTCTTTTATTTGATATTTCATCACAGTGACATCACTCCTTTATTCTGCTTAATAGTCAACATTAAAAGAAAGTAACAGTCTTTGAAACGGTCTTCATTTTACTGTGATATAAGCTAATATCAATACACTGTGGGTATTTAGGCCCAATGCAATGATTTGTATCTGTTCAATAACAAGTGCACTTTTCAGATGCATTTCCGTGTATACTAAATAAATTAGGTCGATGCAGATGTAGAGGAAAGTTAAAGTATTAAAAAATAACTCCTGCCAGATGATACACTGCGAGCAGCAGAAACCAAACACTTCAGCAAATGTGTCAAAATGATTATGTCTCTCTAAGCTGGTTTATTTTTTTATTTCGTAATATATTTTTGCCGGTGTTGGCCTGTACAAGATCTAGAGGGAGAGAAAAAAGGGGGCAGTGCTGTGGTGCTGCTGACGTGAGAGTGAGTGAGTGAGTGAGTGAGTGAGAGAGAGAGAGAGAGAGAGAGAGAGAGAGAGAGAGAGAGAGAGAGAGAGAGAGAGAGAG
>JAPZDZ010000016.1:3679161-3694586 GCA_029783805.1 Acanthurus tennentii | reverse complement strand
CCCCCCCCCCCCCCCCCCCCCCCCCCCCCCCCCCCCCCCCCCCCCCCGCCCCCCCCCCCCCCCCCCCCCCCCCCCCCGCAGGATTGTTGCACGGGAGGAGTGTGTGCTGGATGAAAAGAAAAGCGAGCCGGGAGAGAGGGACGAGGCACGGAGGAGGAGGAGTGGTCGGGAGGCCAGTGGCGGAGAGAAAGGGACTATTACTCAGGCTTGACTGCTCCCTCAGTGGGGACAGTGAAGCCGCTCATTCAGACAGAATATGGTCGAGGCCGGTTCAAAGGCTACATTTGCGTTGGAATCGCGAGTGATTGAACCCACATCTGAGGTGCCAGCCGAGCTCTGTCCCTGCCCCCGTCCCTGCTGAGGTTAATTGGCATTAATCGGCATTGCTGTTAACTTTCTATTTCGCTTATGGCTTCCCCTCCCAACGCAAGCCCTTTTTTCTGCTTAGCAAAGTTCATTCTTTTTCTCTCTCTCTGTCCCCTCCTGGACTTCTTTCTTTTTTCTTTTCCTTTTTTTTTCAATCTGACTCCTTTTTTTTTTTCCCTCTGCTACCCCCGCCCCCCCACCTCCCCACCACCATTACTTCTCCCTCTCTTTCCATCTACCCCTTTCTCTCTCTCTCTCTCTCTCTCTCTCTCTTGCGCTCTCTAATAAGTTCCAGATGTGGTTCTTGCATTCCTTTGGTCGGTGGAGAGAGAAAGAGAAGAGGGGAAGGGAGGAGGGGGTGGTGGTGGTGGTATGAGTTGGGGGAGGTGGTGGGGGAGGGGGCAGGAGGAGAAACACATGAATTAAAACAGGGAGCACATGATGAGGAAGAGGAGCCCATGTACTGTAACACACACACGCACACACATACACACTTTAATGTGCACTGGAAAACATGTGGACACACAAGCAGAGTGGGGGAGAAAAAGATGTATGTGTGTGTGTGTGTGTGTGTGAGTGTGTGTGCGTGTGTGTGTTTAAGGGGCTGGGAGACGGGAAGGGGGGGGGGGTTGTCGGCCCTGTAACCTCAAAAGTTTTGGGACATTCTCCTCCTCCTCTTCTTTCCTCCTCTCCTCTCCTCTCCTCTCCTCCCCCCCCCCTCCCCATCCCCCCTCGCCCCCTCCCTCCAGAGGAATGTGGCTGACGCTGATGATGTCACTTCATTTCTCCGCTCTTCCAGTTTCTGCTCCTCCACGGGGACAGGGCCGACAGAGGGGCTGAGATTCGACTTGCTTCATCCATCTTTCCCTTTATGATAACAACATTAGGGTCAGCCGTCCAACTAAATCGGTTACCACAGTGCCGCAGCGCTCGCCATTCCCCTCGTCATGTAATGTAACAGCCTGCAGGCTAAATTGTTGCCTGTCGTCTACAAATAATGAGGGAGCCATCTCTTAGTATTAATGACCATCAATGGCTTTGGAGTCCAGTCATTAAAACCATTTTGTGCAGATGAGTTATATTTTTTCAAAGGCTGCCACAGCTACCCGAGGCTAAGCTATCCTGAGCTCACTTTAACCATGTTTTCTGTTCCAGATTAGGCTTTACCGAGTTTACATCATAGCAAGTCATGTCAAGTTTATTTGAGTTAAACTCCATGGCCAAAAGTTTGGCATTAAACTGATGCCACTACTAGTTTTAGGATGGGTTTGAAAAGAATTTTCAATCAAACTGCAGCAATTCATTGGGTCCTATCCTCCTCCTACATCTTTGGTAAAAGGACGTGGCAAATATGTATGATGGGGTTGAGGTCAGAGGTCTGTGCAAGCGAGTCAAGTTCTCCCTCACCAAACTGAGAAAGACAACTCTTTATTGACCTGCCTTTGTGCACAGGGGGAATTTTAATGTTGAGAGAGGAAAAAGAATAAACACAAACTGTTGCCACGAAGTTGGAAGCGCACTATTGTCTAAAATATCACTGTTTGTTGTAACATTAAAGTGAAAATTCCCCTTAAGTGGAACTTGAAGCTCCAGCACAAACTATGAACAACAGCAAGAACATGGACTTATGAGGACATACCTTTGGACATATGAAGTATATCATGATAGGTGATTATAAGTTTTCTAAGTAAAACATAGAACTCATTGCCTCTCTGAAAAGAAAAGATTGTGATCCATATTTGTCTCATGGTGAATGCTCCTCATTTATAATACAAGCTGTACTGTGTTTCTCTAATGCTATGCAAAGGCTTTCAAATTTCAAAATCTACAATCCACAACCCAGATTTATTACCCCCGCTGCCTACTGTCATTTAGCATGTGTGCTATCAACAAAGAAGCCTCCTCTTCAAAGTGACAGTATACTCTGGTGGTGATATTGGTGAGGGGTTCTGCATGAACATTGCTTCTCTGTAGGTCAAGGCCCAGGGCTTTTATTGGATGGTTTGTGACAGATGACATTGCAAGAAGCTACAGTACATACCAATAAAATTAGATTACGCTGGATTGAATTAAAGCAGGCCTTGGAGGAGGTGATTTATCTGTGGGGTGCTGCTTGTAAAATAGTCCTGCTGGATTCCATTACCATGCCGTACTGGAACGTGAGGTGGATCAGTTGACCATCTGAGAGCTGTCACAGTTGATGGCTCTGATGTTTTGTTAGCTAGCTCACATGGCTTTTGGAGGCAGAGTGGCTTTACGAATGGGTCGTTGCTCAAAATCAATGAGGAACCGCTGCCGTGGATTATTGATTCATTATGATATCGATTGTGCCAGTTGAATTCTATGGCGACCCTGTGCTACAAGCAAAACAGCCCACTGCTGCAGAGTAGCAGCTTGATTTGTATATATCCCCTTGTTCGAGCTTATCCAGAAGACGGCTGTTGTTAGTTCTGGTCACCCTTGGTTACAGCAGAGTATTCTTTGTCAGCCGCTCGTCATGCTGGCCGCACAAAGGCTCATGGATTACCAGCGACGGGCCGGCTTACCAGCGCTCGCGCATATTCATGCGCCTATAATGTGTCAGATGCCTCATCCATGAATTATCATATTACCCACCACTGATCCTGGGGTTGCCATGGCCACTGTGTCTGTCATTGTGTCAGTGGTCCTCGCTGGCTGTAGCCATGGTAACAATGTCTGTAACAGAGGTTTGGTACAAATAAAGCTCTTCAGATGTGAAATGCATGTATGAGAGGAGCCCTAGAGAATGGGTGGGTAGTGTGCGCATACACACACGCATTCAAAGAAAAATGAGTGCACACCTTACCAGGAGCATATACACTCTCATTCACACGGTAGTATCAAAATCGACAGACAAAGCGCAAGAATAATCCATCCTCCCGCCATTTCCAAATAAACGTGTTTCCACAGCAACCATTTTGATAGTAATAATGGAAGGAAAAGAATGAGAGGGTGGACTGATGGGAGAAAAGGGGCCAGACGTACTTGAAGGTAGAAAAGTAGCCCGAAAAGGGGAACGAGGTAGTAGGTGGAGGGAATGAGGAGGAGTGATCATTTCTGAGTAGATGCCTGCCAGACAAAAGGAAGTGAATAGGGAATGAGAAGGGGGCAAGGCCACAATGAAGAAAGAGAAAGAAAGAGGTCGCTGACTGCTAGTAAGGGGGTGGACGGCAAGGTAAGATGACAGAGGAAAGGAGCGAGTTGGCAGACAATGCGGCAGACAAAGGAAGGAGTCTCCATGTCTTTCTCTCTCTGGCTGCTTCTCCCCTCTGCCCTGATCTTCCCTCTGCTCCGTCTCCACCTCCAGGAGTCACCTTTGTGTTTGACTGACGTGGTGTCGGAAGGCTCAGTGGGTCGCCTCCTTTCACTCCCTGCTTCTCTTCCATCTATGTCTCTCATTTGTTCCTATAGCGCCGTCACTATGGTTACGGGTTATTATGGCCATCCTGCCGGGCGGCCATGTTGTTGAGAGAAGGCAGGCACAGGTGGTGGAGTTCCCACCGCAAGACAAACAGAGGGGAAAACTACATTCACTCGTTCAGAGCGAGAATGATTGATCGATTAATTGAGTAGTTTGGCTCTTAAATATTTGTTGACGGCAATAGTTTTAAAATCATTTGTCACAAAAATCTAAAAGTTGCTGCTTTCAGCTTCTCATGAACAAGATTTGGTATTTTTCTCTGTTTTATATTAGAATAAGTACAGAACTAAGAAAGTGCAAAAATCATAAGTGAATTCATAAAAATGTATCTAGGCTACATCATACATATGCACATACATTTACAATGCCGAGTGCTGTACTTTATTTAAACCTCATATCTACAGATCAGCTTTTTTTAGTAACTTTTAACTTTTGCTGATTGGTATAGTCCTAAAGAGCATAAAGAAGTGTCTTTAAATTGCGTTTTTGTCCCATCAAAACCTAAAGCCTTGTCATTTAACATAAACGATAAAGGAAAGCAGTAAATTCTTAAATCTTAATAGCTGGAAGCAGCATATTTTGGACATTTATGCTTAAAATTAATAAAAAGATGAAGTGAAATAGTTGATTCCATTTTGTAATTTTCATTTGGTTCCAATAATAAATTGACTTAATTATCATTGCAACTCTGATTCTTAGGAGCTAAAACAAAAATCTGTGTTTTGAATAAGTTTTCTGAATTTAAGAGGAGCTTTAAAAAAAAAAAAACTCTAGTTGTAAAATCAAAAGGGTCTCATGTCTCACACTGACACAGATACATTAGTCAGAGTGTAGCCTGACTGATGGACTGACATCTGGATGCATGTACAGTCATATAGAGAAAACAGGGAGGGCGAGTCAGTGCCGCATGACTCCTATGGCTGCAACTTTGTCCTGAAACAATGATGTCATCCTCCTCCATCACACTTCACAGCTCTGTGTCTGTGGACCTCGCCGTCTCTTTGTTCTCCCATTCCTGCATCTCATTTTCAGACAGCCCCTCCATAACACCAACACATCGGCCACACGCAGCGGTGATATGGAATTAGGCTGATAACAAAATCAATTTGGAGCGGATTGACTAACAGTGAGTGTGAGGAGGGAGGGTGAAAGAGAGAAATAATGAGAGACCAGTGCAGCCGCCTGACTATTAATTGGATAGGTGGAGGGAGGATGAGGTCATTAAACATCTTTTACATAAAAATGGGTGTACTGAGCATAAGGGAGGGTTTCATCAGCCACACAGATGCACATACGCGTGTGCGCTCGCAGACACGCTCGTACAGAAAACTTTTTTTGGGCAGTTACTTTCCACGTCAGCTGTTGCTATGGTGACGCAAGTCTGTGATCCAGCCGAAGAGCGGGATTGGCTGGAGAGGATCGAGGGAGAGGAAGGCAGGGGGACTATGTTGGAGGGGTACAAAGGGGTACAGGGAGAAGGCCAGACACAAAGACAATTAGATCAATGCATAACAATCCATACAAATGCCATCTTATTTAATAGCATCCGAAATAGTGAGACTTAATGCCGTCAATGAACCTTTCCGAGCACTCTCTAGTGCATGGCATCACTTCCAGTCTCCTCTCCTGTCCCATATAGAGAGGTGAGGCGAGCCTGTATTTAAAAGCTGTAGAGCAAGCTTTGACATTCACCACCAAACAGCAGGGTGTGCAGCAAATTAAGAAATGCAGGGCATATGAGCAGCACACTTGCTAAAAATAACTCCCGACATCTTTGCATGCACATACCCTTTCAGTAATTTTCAGCAACAAATTGACGGTTCATTACCTTGCTATTAAAACACCATTGTATGGTGCGAGAGGTACTCTCGGGCTAATTTGCTGTGGTGGTTCACACTATGGCGGCGTGTGGCCATGCTTTTGGTGAGTCACCCGGCGAAGCTGTGCGTGCTCGCCTTTGGCTTTGTGTCTGCTTTGACAATCCGAGGTTGGTGTCACAGTGTCTGCAGGGGCTGTTGTCCTAGGCTCCAGATTAATCCTAATCCCTCTCCAAACTTTGACTAGGGTTGTGCTTAATCCTAGACTAAACTGAGACCCGCTCCCAATAGAGATGGAGATGCTCCACTGGCTTGACAGTTTAGTCCATGTCATGGTGTAATCCATGTTCAGAAAACCGCCTCTATGTGTCGATTATATGTTTGGGGTTTAGAGTGGTTGTGTTTGTGTGTGTGTTGAGAGGAAATGGTTAGCCCATGTGGTGAAGATTAGGTCATCTGTGCTGCCTGTTTTTGTTTGTGTGTGTGTGCATGTGTGTGTGCGTCCATATGGATGTGGTCACGGCCACAGCTCTTTGCGGCCATGGTCTTTGTGTGGACAGGGTGCTCGGAGTCTCCCGTTGGTATCTTGGGGATCAGTGACTCAAGGAAATCAGGACACACTCTAAATTTGTCACTGCAGCATAACCCACATAATGAAGAATACAAGCTCCCTTGCATACACTCTTTTGCCTTGCCTCTGCTCTGACTGCTCTCTGTGCGTAGATTTCCTTCTTTAAACACACAGACACACACCCAGGAGCGCATACACTCATGTTGACAAGTGTTAACTGGGTAATATGGAAATCAGAAGGCGATGAGCACATGTTTAAATGAGTCAGTGTTTTCAGTCCTCAGCCTTCGCATGGGTGTTTTCTCTGCAGATTGTGTAGCCTCCACTCAGGAGTATTCAGTTTGGATTATGTTTGTGGTTTACTGAGGCAGTTGAGGGAATACCTCCAGCTAGCATATCTGAGGTGGTAGAGGAAAGGATTTGCTAGCCCTCAGGCTATTGTCAAGGTTGCAGGGTACTTTAAACCCAGATAAACTCTCTTTTAACCTATGTATATCTTAGGAAAGGCTTCTTATGTTTTTAAAAATCGCACCAATTCACACTGTATACTCCATTAATTAGCATCAGAAGGATGAGTTTATCAAAGTAGGATGCACTCAGGAATTGAAAGCAAATCTCTGTATTGTCTAGAAATACCTTTTGTTTATAATAGCGATTTTACAGTAATATCTTACTAACTGTATCTCTGATCTTCACCTTTATTACAACTACATCACTTACATGTGTGATTGCTAATAAGGGCTCAAAACACACCTGGCATTTTTATATTTCATATTATCCCTTCAGATATCTGATCACATCCTAAAAAAAAAAGTATGTGGGAATTACAAATTCCATAATCCATTTGATTAGTCAAGTTCAACAAAAAGTCTACAAATAGCTGTAATCAATATTCAAGTAATATTATAAAATAATTGTGACATTATTTGGACCTTTTTTATTTTTATTTTGGTTCCCTCATCCACTTGTATCAGTATTATTTTTATCGGCAGCAGACTCTGTTTTTAGTGATAAATGCACTGTATACTACCTGCCCGGTGTTAAATAACAGGAAAGCCAAGCTAGCAACTACCTGGTGAGTGTAGTGAAGCACTGAACAGCCAAAGAGCCGGATATGCTCCTCAGGAGTTACTGGAGACAAAAGAAAGAGCTACAGGAAAAGGAGAGTGAATATTACTCTGAATCTCTGTATGTATAAATAGTAGCTGTTTGCTGACAAATTTACAGTGTCAAAATATAACAGTGATGTGATTATGTCCAATTTCCTCTGCCCAAAACAAAATGCATGTGGGTTTAGTATTGTTGTTTAAACAAATTATCCATGCAATATGACCAATGACTTTAATTAAAGCCAGAAAATCCAGGTTTTGGCCACTTGAATCGGGGCAAGTGAGCAGCAATCAGAGTAATAGCTGATAGAATTCAAAAATAACCCTTCTTGCATTTTCCAAAAGCTTCTTTTGACATTGAAAGTTTGCATGGCATCAGATATTTCTTGCTAAATGAACAACAATAAATTTTCATGTTTGAACACCAATATCTTGAATTATTTTTTATTAAAAATGTAACTCGTCAAATCTCAGATAGTCTGCTTCATTGGATATTACTTTATTCTTATTATCACACAGAATGAATGAATTGACTGCAGAATGATTGCTTTTTTAACTGAGCCCCGCCCACTTTTAATCTGGGATAACACAGAGAGGAAAGAAATACCAAAGTTATTCATTTCTAATAACCACATATTACATTAATTTATGAAGAAAACTTTCTGCTCATGTAGGGCCACATCGCTTTAAGCAAGAGGGTTTTGAATAAAATCAGTTTGTAGGACCTCACAGCCTTAATGTCCTAATTATTTTGGAAATTTCTCCCATCCTCCTGCCTTGAAACACCAGTAAATCGTTTTGATTCTTGGTAAAGTTATGTGGTTGAAACTGTTAAGCTTGATGTAGCTGTGAACACTTGTTACCTGGTGAACAGCCATCTGTTGTTATAAACTGTCAAAATGTCGATATAATGCATGTGAAATGTACAAATGGTGCATATCTTTGGTTTGAAATAACAGTAAACCCTAAACATATTGTGTGGTGATCAGGCTGGGTGAATACATGAATTTTTGTGCTCCATGTGAGAGCTATGAGACATGATTTTACTCCCTAACTTTTCACTGCAAACGGTTGCTGTTGTGTTGTTTGCTTGGTTTATTTCAGTTTATTAATCCCGTTGATTTGGGTGTTCCTCAGGGAGCAAATTAAGGTCTGCTATATTTTTTGGTTCACTGCTAAATTATTCTAGGTATGCATGCTGGCGCTGCAAAGCTCCATCTGCATCTGATTCCCTTTGCACCGTGTATCCTCGCACATCTCCTTTATCTTTAGAATATTAATGTGCTGCACTGTCAGAAGCCATTGTTGTGATTGGTAAGGAAATCTTTTTGCATGACTGAGTTCTTTTGTATCATCAGGCATATTGTACCTCTGCAAATCACACCCAATTTGACATGATAGGGAGAGAGTGCATGTCTGTGTGTATAAAAAGGAAAGGAAAACGTGAGAGATAGGGACCGAAGGTCATGTTAGAGAGGTGGGAGGTGGGGGTGCAGAGGCATATGGCAGTTGTTAAAAAAAAAGTGAGAGAGATGGGAACCTTCAGAAAAGTGCTGGAGGGCTCAGAGGGAGAAGTGTGAGGGAATGACAGAGGGCGTGTAAGGGAAAGGGGGAGAAACAAGTGCTAAAAAAGCAGAGAGAACAAGTGAGAAAGAAGGATGTAAATGGTAGGAGGTGAAGAAAAGGGAGTAAGGAAAAAAGTGAGAGAAGAGAGAGACGGGTGAACGGGGGAATGAGAAAGACAGGGAGAGAGAAAGTGCTGGAGGGCTGATATTTAATGTGATAAATGAGTTGTGACAGTCCGCCTCTAACCCCCTTCCAACCAGCGAGGAGGAGGAACACAGAAATAGAAAGCATTATGGGTAAAAAGGACATATACAGCATTATATATGTATATAGATAGAAGGAGGCGCACAAATACTGTAGAGCGGGAGAGATGGAGGAAATTCAGTGCAGGCAAAAGGACGTTCATAGACAGCATTATAGATGTACAAAGTGAAGGAGGCGAGTGGGCATGCATACATATAAAGGGAAAATCAGAGAGTGAAGCAAAGCAATTTGGGTAAAGGACATACAACATGTATAGAGAGAACAGAAGAAGAGAGGTAATGGCTGAGGTGGAGGGGGAGGAGGATGGAGAGGGGGATACGATGCAGCATTGGGTTAATGATCTACTGTATGAGATTCTTTGAAATAAGTGGGAGGGGGAGAAAAATGAAAAGGAGAGACAGAATGGAAAGACTGAAAAAATCTAAAGCGAGATGCAAATCCTCCACGGTGATTGCCTCTTCTCTATTGTACGGGTGTCATGTCTTCAAGGGACAGCTAATTACAACTTGTCATCACACAGCGTGGAACAATAGCAGAGGGTTTTTTTTCTTGTTTTTTTTTTCTCTTGTATTAGATGGTCGGTGGGCCAGCACGGCGCTGGTCGATCTTGTGCTGTAGTGAACTACAGACTGGAGTGAGAGTCTAGTAGACAATGACAGCCACTGTAGTTTTGGTTGGGGAGTGGAAGCCTGGGAGATGACTCATAGGGAGGAATGAACAAGGGAGAAATAGAGAGAAGGGGGGGGGGGGGGTTGCAGAGTTTTGGAGGAATAAAAAGTCATGAGCAAGAAAGAAAAGGGGGTGTGAGACACCCTATGGCAGAAGTTGCCTGTTTGATCTCCCAGCTCTTCTCTCCTGAGTCAGCATTAACCATCTCTTCGTCGTCTTTCTTTCTCTTTTTCTTCTTTTCCAACTCTGTTTTAAATCCCTCGTCTTTGACACCTCCGTCTTTCCATGCTGCTCTTTTACTCATCGGCGCTCAGTTAATGGCTGCGATCAAAGATGTGATATTCCATTACTGTTGGGGAAATACAGTTTTCAATCAATTAACCATAAAACCACAGACAGAGGAAGATGCTATATCTGTAGTTAGGGAGTTTTTATAACAGCCTGCCTGCAGTATGCACACAGTGAGAATGTGAAGGTCCCTAACTTATCCTCTCAATCCTTCTCCTCTGTCTCTCCAGTGTGGACAGCAAGGTTCTCTCAGGAGCCGGCAGACCAGTCGGTGGTGCGGGGCCAGAGGGTGATCCTGTCCTGTGTTGTCTTCAACTACTCAGGCATTGTTCAGTGGACCAAAGATGGCCTGGCTCTGGGCATCGGAGAGGACCTCCAGGGTGAGACATCATACAGCCTCCTCAGGCTTCCTTCACTCTGTTCAGCATGTGACTAAGAAGGGCTTTTCAGAGCTGATTCTGATACTTCTGGATTGGAGCTGCTGATGGCAAAATGTTAACGCTGCATGTTACAAGCTGGAAAAGTTGTAATTTTTTTAAAAGTCGTGAGTTCTTTATGGGGGCTCTTTACACCACAGTCGCAAAGACGGCTCGCCATTTACTTGTTTATCTTGTCGTTCGGCATTTCGGAGTGCAGCGGAAAGACGTGTTTAATGTTTAAAGCCTGTTTTATGTTTACAGTGGCATCTGCAGCATTTGCAGTGCAGAGGGTCAGAGCTGCGCTTTGCTCTGGAACTGAACTCAAGCTGAAACTCAGTGGAGGCCATCAAAATGCAAGACATAAAATTTAAAAACTTTGCAAAAAATATCCGATATATCCTGCATGTACATACCCCCTTAAAAAAAACTACAAATGCACAAATACTACATTGCTGCAGTGAACAGAGGCTTCAAAGCTAGATAATGGACTAACTCGGCTAATAAGAAAAAGCATTTTGAATGATGCATGCTCACCCAGTACGACACTGCGTTTGTGTAACTGCAGTGGCTAATGTATGCTGACAAAATGTTTTTGCTGCTGAATGTTTGAGTTACAGCTAGATTGAGCCAGCAGAGCAGGGTTTTTTTTTATATCAAGAGATGTAAGAGTCTACTGTTATACTAAATACAACCACAGCAGCCACCCCATCACATCACGTGTTAGGACAAATTGTGCACTTTGGCCACCTTCTGCACATGTAATCCAGTGTCTGATGGGAAATTCTAAGCTCCCTTAGGCACATTTAACTGACACCCTTCAACTAGGTGGAGGAACATCACATCATCACCTCTGTCATATTAGCAGTGGGTGGCGCCGACTGGCTAATATCTAGTTTTTATTGAAAGGTTGTTGAATTAAAGAATATAGAGCTCATGCTTATCTTTGCTTACGGTTCTGTCCAGTCTTTCTTGTTTATTTTGTCCCTTAGTGTTAAATTTTTCAGTTTGGTTTGTTAAGTCTCCCCGCTTGTTTGTCTGTAAACAACAATAATTTAAGACACAGCTTGTCTGACTTTGACAAAACTTGAGGGGGAAAGATGCATCTCATCGCTGTGTTGCAGCATTTTCCGAATTGCACTGATTAGCCCAAAGGGGGCTGTGCAATTACTGGTCAAAACAAGTGGGCATATTTTTAACTGATTGGTCCAGAGGGAGACTGCATCATTTGTGACATGCTGTTGCCTTGTTTTTGTGGATGTTGCTGTTGTTTTCTTCAGACTTTGTGCTTTAGTATGCAGTTTTTAAATGTCCCTCCCCTTTACTTTGTTCAGTTATCTTTCACATTTTTTTCAATTTTTTCCTTTTCTTCTATCCTACAGTTTCATCAGCGGGAATGCTATAACTCTAAATTTTAGTTTTTTAATTCTTTTTCCTTGTGATCACCCTTTCCCTTTTCTCCTCTCCTCAGTCTGTCATGCTATTCCTTTGTGTCCTCCTCATCTAAGCTCCCTTGTTCCTTTCTTTTCCTCTTGTTCTCTCTTTCCTTCAGCTGCCTCTGCTGTGCTGAGCCCTCTCTCCTATTCTTCATTTAACTTCTCCTCCTAGTGTGTCTTCCTCTCTCCTTACCTTCACCTTGCTTGACACACTCTGTTCATCCTCTCCTCTTTCTCTCCTCCGCCTCATCTGCCCCTTCTACATTTTTTCTTTCTCTCCTTCCTTTATTTTAATCATATTGTCACTGTAATGGTCCAGTGCTTCAAGCCAAAGCTTTTAAATAAAAACATGTGAATGAACACTGGCTGCTTCATGCACACATACACTCAGTGGGTGTGTGTGTGTGTGTGTGGGTGTTTGTGTGTGTGTGTGTGTGTGTGTTTGTGTGTGAGGCTCTGTCCCTCCGCTCCCCCGCCTCGTTCTCTGGGCTTTTCATACGCTCTCTCGCTCTCGACATTTCACATGCAAATGCATGTATATGTAAGGAACATGCACACAGAAACACAGTCACACACACACACACACATACGCACACATATATAGCAGAGAGAACACACAAGGTTAGACAGGCGGCGTTGCTCAGTTCAGAGGCTGCGCATGAAACACAGAAAACTTCACATAAAATCTACGTCTGGGCAGCAAACATGAATTCTGCACCATGGACTGGAGTCGATTTGAGTCCTCTAAAACGTTGCTGTCATAATGCATTCATCTTTTCCCCCTGCTGGTGAGAGAGAACGTGGATGCCACCTAATGGTGAGAATGCACAGTGGCAGTGGCACAGCTGGACTGTGTGGCGGATGGGGGAAGGGGGCGAGGCCGTGTTGCATGTGTGTGTGTGTAATTGTGTGCTTTGTGTAAGATTGCGTGATCATGTGTTTGTGTTTGTGCATCTCTGCTGCAATATGTGGTCATGCATCTCTGCTGTCAATTAGGCCGATGCGGAAAAAGGCACAGTTTTGTTTCATGTATGACACAGATCTGATGTTTAATTACCAGCATGAACAAGCTGGGTGGTATTTCTTTTTATTTGTCCTGATACGGACCAGATGGATGAGTGCGGATCCTTAGAAGTGATGAATTAACAGTTTGGTTTAGAGGTCTGACATACAAAGTCATATAGTGACATTTATTTTAAGAAACTAATTTTGGCTAAAATGTGAAGAAATGCTAAGCTATAACCAAAATGTGTTCACTCCAAGCAGGGGAAAGCATTTAAAAAATGGAATGCATTCTGTCTTCGTTGCTATCTGTGTAACTTTATTTTGTTATCAGGACATGCGTGTTGTAACTTAAAATAGATTGGAAAATCATAAATAAACTTTACCATGAAGTTAGAAATCCAGGTTATGCTTTTGCAGTCCTTAAACAGTCATTATAATCTAACTCTTAAACTCTGTGTGTGTGTGTGTGTGTGTGTGTGTGTGTCTCAGCCTGGCCCAGGTATCGCGTGCTGCGTGTGCAGGAGCTGGGCCAGTACAACCTGGAGATCCTGTCAGCTGATCTGTCTGATGACTCCTTGTACGAATGCCAGGCCCCTGATGCAGCCCTGAGGTCCAGAAGGGCCAAACTCACCGTCCTCAGTACGTTCTTGTGCCACTGCACATGTCTGGAGTCAAGTATGTGAGATGTGGTTTTGTTTCGTAATGCTCTCCTTTCCTGCTCCAGTCCCCCCTGATGACCCGGTGATCGATGGAGGTCCGGAGGTGTTGCTTAATGCGGGGGAGTCCTACAACCTGAGCTGTGTGTCTCGAGGGGCCAAACCGCCTTCTATGATCGAGTGGCTTAAAGATGGTCTGCCTGTGGAGGGGGCTGCCAGTACCACTGTAAGTGTGAGGTGGAGACCACGTTCACTAAGACAGACACACTTACACACTTTTTTTTTTTTTTACATTTTTGACATTTTAGCTGTATTTCAACTCCTGCACCACTTCCTCTCTGCTGTCCTTCATCAGGAAGTGCTTCCAGACAGGAAGAGGGTGACCACACGTAGCTACCTGCCAATCCAGCCCGTCGACAGCGACACTGGGAGGAACTACAGCTGTGTGGCCACCAATCTGGCTGTTCCAAGTGGCAAAAGCACAACTGTCACCCTCAATGTACACCGTAAGCATTTCAATAATATTAAGACGGAAACCAATTTTAACTTAGTGAGTATTTTTAAAATTTTATTTAAATGAGGTTTCTAATGTGGGTAAGACATTACTGTAGAACAATGTCATTTTTATCTCATTTTTCCAACCACATTTGTTACAAACTGTATAAAATAAGTTGCTAAAAGTTAATATAAGAAGGAGCACGGTGTGAAATATAAAACATAAAACATCTGCCGGCAGCTTAATGTTTTATAGCTATCATTAAATAATGCGTGGAAGCCATTTTGCAGCCAACTTTCCTCCAGATTGCAGCATATATTAGATGTGGTAAGGGTGTTGTTATGAGAGTGTCTCTCTCTCTCTCTCTCAGATCCACCGACAGTGACCTTGTCCATTGAGCCTCGCTCTGTCCTCGAGGGCGACAGAGTCACCTTTACCTGCCAAGCTCACGCCAACCCTCCTATTATGGGCTACAGGTCTGCATCCACAAACATGCATATTCTTATCTCAGGGCCTCTTAAAGTAGCACTTACCTATTAGATATGCTGTTTTTTACATTTTGTCATCGTATTTGACATGGTGTGTTTTAACCCCAGGTGGGCCAAAGGGGGTGTGGTCCTGCAGGGCGCCAGGGAGAGCGTTTTCACCACTAAGGCCGACCACTCCTTCTTCACCGAGCCCGTCTCCTGTCTGGTCTTCAACGCTGTGGGAAAGACCAATGTCAGCATCCTGGTTGACGTTCACTGTGAGTCACACTCTACTCATCTCACCTCATTCAGCCGCTTGTGGCATACTTCACTCACTACAGTCTGGAGTGAGACGGATAAAAACACACCATTGTTGTGTTTCTTGTTCCTGTGAGCAGCTTCTACCCTTTAGTCCTGCTGCATTATTACTCAGGCACAACAAAGAACATCTCTCTCTCTTTCTCTGCGTCTCCAGTCGGTCCAATTCTGCTGGTGGAGCCGCAGCCAAAAACAGTAGATGTTGACTCTGATGTCACCCTCAACTGCAAATGGGCTGGAAACCCTCCGCTCACGCTCACCTGGTTCAAAAAGGGTTCAAACATGGTAAGAAGCTACGAGCCCACGCTGTGCACATTTTCTTCTCTGTTCTGGTATTCACACTACTTTGACAGTTCACACTTTTTTTTTTTTTTCCTGTGTTTACAAAAGCTTCCTGTCATTCAACAGCATTATCTTGTCTGTGCACCTAAAGTATGTCTTTCTTCTTTTCTTCCTTGTCACCACCTCTTTCATTCCATTTCATGCATTCTTTTCTCAGTTTTCTCTTTTTATTATCTGAGGGTCGAATCACTATTAAT
>JAPZDZ010000016.1:3664349-3676498 GCA_029783805.1 Acanthurus tennentii | reverse complement strand
TGATATTTTCTTTCTTTATAAAACTAGAATTTTCAAGACATGTAGCATTGCTCTTCTTTACATTCGTTTGATAACCATATGTGTGATTATGTAAGAGTTTTTTATGTAATCCATTAGGGAAACCCAAACGTCATAGAAATCATTTGTGGTTTTCTATTTTATGTCTTTTATGTTGCTGCTTAGCAAAGCTAACTGGCTGGAGCTTTATATTTAGCAGACAGAGAGTGGTATCAGTCTTTCTTTGTAACTCTCAGCTAGAAGTATATTTGTTTTACTGTCATAGTGTCAACAAAAGTATATTTAAATCTGGAAAACTGGTGTAATTGCAAGTGTCCAGATGCAGAGCACAAAAACATAAACTGATAGCTAATAAATTATAAATGATTAGGGTTTTAGACAATAGAGGAGAGTAGGAAGCCTTTATTCTCATTGTAAAAAAAAACAGCATAATTAGGGGTGCCTCTCCTAATTTTGTTGTATCAGCACTTATTTAAAAAAGAGGGATATGTTTTAAATAATAAGTTTTGCATTAATAAAAAAAAACAGATGAGTGTAATGAAACTTTGTAGAAGAATAAGACTGTGTATCGCACAAAAACACATTAAATACTGTATCAAAAGGAATCTAGTTATTGCACCAGAATAGATGAATAATTTTAGTTGACCCAGAATTTAGCACTTAAATAAATGTCATGTCACCTGGTTGTGCTGCAGGTATGGGCCTGGAAGGAGAACGTGTGGGAGAAGGAGAAAGGGACGCTGCTGGAGAGGTACACGGTGGAGCAGAGCAAACCATCGGCTGAGGGCGGCGGCGTCCTCTCCACCCTCACCATCAACAACGTAATGGAGTCTGACTTCATGTCCACCTACAACTGCACGGCCTGGAACTCGTTCGGCCCGGGCACCATGATCATCACACTGGAGGAGACAGGTGGGTTTTATAAATTCATTAATTTTCGGTTTGAAGAGACAGGGACAGGACAGCAAGCAGTGGTTTCACAGCAAAGGAGAAAATAATCTATTTAAGTGTGTAAAATAAAATGCTAAGTTTTACACTCTGGATAGTAACAGCAAGAAACAGCCCCCCCTTTAAAAATGACCGTAAAGTATACACTATAAACACATAGTGTATCTGCTAAATGCAAAGAAGGGTTGTGGCAATATCTAGCATAAAAAAGAGTGTAGTACTTTAAGTCTCTACTGTTAAATTTTTTTTTTTTCTGACACATTCTGTAAGCTTACATTGAACATGTAACTGTACTAAACAAAGCTCTCATCTCTGATGTACTGGTGTCTTTTAAGGAGAATATTAACTGTGAAAAAAAGGGGAAAAAAACAATGTTGAGCACCTTTTTCTTGCACAATGTCAATCACTTGTATTTACTTATTTTGTTCTTTGGGTAAAAACTTGTTACCTTTTAATCCTCAGAGCCTCATCAGGTCAAAAGTATCCCTGATTAGGGTCTGTGGATCTAGAAACCATTTCTGAAGTTATATGGGTGATTGACAGTGTCAGACACTGTCAAGGTTTTACGATCAGACTTTATGATCAAACGCTTTTGTCTGTAAGACTTATTGCAACAACTTTGTAGACATACTTATACAGAAAATGTAGAATCAAAAAAAGCAACAATTGAAATTGTTTATAATTATAATACTGGAGAGAGATTCTATTAACTCTATAGCAGGTGACATCCACTGCTTTATTCATACTCATATATAATTAAATTGCAAGATGTCTAGAACTTTGGGACACAAAAGAAACAGTTATCATATGTGTTTTTACACCTTAAATGGACCTAAACATCCATACACACCTAGCACCAGACTTTTTTTTGGACAAACAGATGTCTTAGTAACTGGGGATGGGGCAACTCTCAAGAAGTTCTTCACAATAAAATCTTGATTTTACCACTGCGTACAGACATTTGCATTCCTAACTCTCAACCCTCTCTCTCATTTCAGATGAAGTCTCAGTGGGATTAATAGCTGGTGGGACGGTGGGCTGCACCATCTTCTTGTTCATCTTTCTGCTGGTTCTCGTTCTAATCTTCTACCGGCAGCGCAAAGGCAGTGAGTCATCTTCTCCACATGTTTAACACACACAATATCAAGAGCCAATTTGCTTGTACAGTAGATGTTTTCATGTTTCATAGAGGATAACGATTGAAATAATCATCATTCAGACCATCGTCTTGCAACAAAGCAATAAAACTCCTAAACCTACAGCTTCCTCTCCACCACATGGATGTAGGTCACCTCTGAACTCGCTCCTCCAGCGTGTAAAAACACCCTGGCTAAGGTGCGCGTGTCCAGCTGTAGTAACCTGGCCATGTTTTGCTTCCAGGTCGGCGCGGGGTCACTCTGGGTAAGCCCGACATCAAGGTGGAGACAATAAACAAGGAGACCCACAGCTTAGAGGAGGACTCCGGCAGCGTGTCCACAGCTTCGCGCATGGTCAAGGCCATGTACTCGGTGAGCAGCAGCAGGATATGTGTGCTTGGGCCGGACACTGTTTATACAGCCTGTAGTTGTAGAAAAAGCCTCAGATTAACTCAGTAACCTCTCCCTACACCACACTGTACCTTTTGACTACAAACAAACTCTGTGCTTTCCCCTGTAATTGCTCCTTTTAACACTTTTAATCCCATTTTCTTTTTTTTTTCCTGTCATACTCTGTTGCCTCCTTCCCTCTTCTGTTTTGTTACGGCACCTTCTCTCCTTTTTGTTTTTGTTCTGTTTTGTTGTTTGACGGTTTAGTTTCTCCCCTCTGTGTCCTTCTCTCCTTCCAATCAGCCCTTTAAAGATGACATAGAGCTCAAGTCTGACCTCCGCAGCGATACCCTAGACACTCGTCAGGAGTATGACCTAAAGGTGAGCTCACACAAAAACACTTTTTTTTTTTTTAACCAATCAGAAATCAGATTGTTTCAGTATGGAAGTGATCTATTATTTGTTTTATACCAAGAGAGTCAGAAAATACAAAGTACTGAGAAGGGTTACAGCCACAGGCTCAGATACATTCGATATAAAATCAAAATCAACAAGACTTGATAATAACATGCTGCCAAAGTCATAGTGAGGTCTTGTGGAGTTCATTTCAGAGCAAGGTTTCGTTCTAATTATACCTCAAAGGGCTGGAAATATCCTAATCGTTACTGACATGGTGACTCTGAGTGATGACTTTCATCCAATGATGTACAGCGTTTCCTCTCTGATGGGAGTGATGTCACCCAGGATGACTCTCAGAGTTTTCACCAGGCAGAAATAAGAATGAGACGAACTACAAAATATTAGTTCTTCAGATTTGTATTCCATTAATGAAGTCTCTTTGATTAATATTTAATCCTACTTGAACATTGACTGACCTTAAAAAATGTTTTGCCACTATTGGAGTAATCCATATGCATTGACATGTATTGATAATCCTTTTAGAACAGGTGTTGCAGGTTTTCCGTATGTAAATATACACAAACGTGAAATATGTAACACTTCCTCATGAAAATGCTGATATCTTTGCTTAATTTTTTGTTGAGTTTCCAAAGATGTTCAAACTCACAGAATTTGTTATTTGATTCAGTGTTATGGTTTGTTTCGCTTTGTGGCCTGTTGCTAACTTTTAGGGTAACACCAGTTAGAAAGTGAGGAATTCACAAAAAAGTACGTGATGAATGAATAATTCACTCGCGTAAGTTTTTCAAGTCGCGTGAGTAACACATAAAAACTTTTAATACATCAACTCTCCTGAGAATATTTCTGCCTGAGTCATTCGAAATGGATTTTCATCAGCACTAGTGGCTGATGAGCAATGAAATGAACAAATCCCATGGTTCCATGCGACTTTTCATCATTAAACTGCGTCTTTTTTTTTTTTGTCAGTTGTTTTAACTGAGAGACCTCTAGTGGCAGAAATTTCATATAGTGCATATAACGCTCTCAGACTGTTTAAACTTGATAACGAATGGCTACTTGGAGCGAAATTTGAAACAATTATTTACACTTTTTAAATATTACATTTATCCAGTAAAGTTGTCTAACAGTCTGCTATTAAAATTACAGTTTCTTTAAAAGTTTTATTTTTAATAGTAATTGCAATTAACTCAATAAATAACACATCAAGCATCAGCAAAAATCCTGTGCATCAATGGGATGTTTTAAAGCTGGATCGTTTGCATCTTGCTGGTGATGAAAGTAACATTAAATGAGTATTATAGTTCGTGCCTCTTCATTTTTTATCCTGATCAGGTCTTTTATGCACTATTATCTTCCTGCACTTTATAAGAGTTAAACCAAAATGACTATGTTTAACTGTTATTAGCCAGGAAAATATGACTTATAAAATATGAATACAGTCCAGATAAAACAATTCCACCTCTGCAGTTGTACAAAACCCCCTCTTAGTGCAGCTGTGTCAAGCCTCAAGAACATTTAGACCTCTCTCTGTCCTCTAGTTTTCTTCTTTCTACAGCATGTTAGGTTTGTGTTGATACTTTTTTGGCATCAGCTGTTTTTTTTTCCCTTGGCAACATGTTATTGGCTGCAAGTAAAAAAAAAACCCATCAAAGTCATTTTCAGGATTTTAAGCCAGTCTGTCATTTGGACTACTCAACAAAAACAGTGGAGTTCACCGTCTCGTCAGCTGAGATGTGTTTTTACTTCATGAGCCTTTTAAACCTAGTGTTTGTGTTGCACTGAATATCTGTGAGAATATTAGAGTTAGATATTTAAGACAAAAGCAGGAATTTGCTCAAACACCTACAGTCTTCATTGGCCTTCACTCTCAGTCCAGCTGTGTGGCAACCTGCCTCTCTGACTACTTAAAAAAGTTGGCTCCCTCACCTTAAATATATTTCAAGACAAAAAAAAAAAGGGAAACAACCCAAATTAGAAGGAAATTTTAAAAAGATAAAGGGCGTTTAGTCATACCCTGCCCATTCAGCTGGCGTGAATCATTTATACATTCTGACACCGCGGGGCTGGGTTTAGGTGATGAATGTATTTTCACGCGTAAAGCTGCCAAAAATGTTCTGCTGAAACTCCCCCCCATTAATATTTTGTAAGGGCAAACGCACCACCCCTCTAGCTGGAGTGCTGTCTTGGATCACTTTGAAGAAACACAGACATGAATCCACCCCAGGAGGTGGTTAGATCACCCCGACAACGGCCTCAGCCAGACTGGGTTGTTTTTTTTTTTTTTTCCTTCCCGCTGCCTGCAGCAGCAAAGCCGTGAAGCAGAGTTGGGTGGGGGTGAAGCAAGGGTACGTGAGAGACAATGAGATGGCAGAATCATGTCAGAAATAATAGCAGAGCAACATGAGAGCTTTCAGCAGGGGGTGTAGTGAACAGGGAGAGCATCCTTTTTTTTTTTACGCAGACAATCTGGGATCGACGCTGCATGTTGGCAGGGATCCACCCTGCTGGAGATGCCTGGAGTAAACTTAAGAGCTACAACTCATGATGGCTTTCAGCAAATATGGCCAAATCATGATTTCTGACTCTTATTGTTTGCTAAGTCAAAAACTGATAGCTCTGCCCCAGTTTCATACTCCTTAATGCAATAATTCAAAGCAGACCTTAAGAATGCAGAGTGCTCTTACTGGAAATATGACTAAATTACATTCAAATTATATAACAAAAGCCTGTATACATACCAAAAGAGGATTTTGAAGTGTGCTGTTGTTGCATCCAAACCACAGAAACAGCACACTATAAAAAATGGTTTATGGTGTGTATTTTGAATGTGTAAAGTAACATTTGAAAACAACAGATGTATTTTTCATGTCATACTTCTGTAACTTAGATTTAAATGTCATTTTTGTGCTTAAGTAAAATGAATTTAATGGTTACCAGAATACTAGATGTCACAAAAGTGCCTTGCTAACATTTATTAACACCTTTTTAAAAGTTGGTAAATACACAGGAAAAGATCTTTAACAGCTGATATAATTTGAGAGGCTGCTTTAGGTTACAAGTTTTGGGGGACTTCTCCTACAGATGAAACATGTCATGAAAGTCCTAAAGGATTGTTTTCTCCATAACCCCATGTGCGTATATTTTTAAAAAGACAATAAGACTTTGCTCTGAAGCAGATGAGTCACAGACAGACAGCAAACTGCCCTCACAGCACAGTCCTAATGGATCTGGGTTGACCAGCTTGAGATGCACAGTTCAAACTGACTTTGAAACCTTGTAAGAGAAAGAGAGTTTTATCTTTTTGCATCAGGAAGCAACAAATATTATTACAGCAGAGCACTTTGGACTGAAAGAATCTGTACACTGACCTAGAGAAAATTATTTTGGAAATCACCTTCATAATGTCCTTTCTCAACGCCCACTCTGTGTTTTTGTTTTTGCCGTTTGTCATCGTCTCTCTCTTCAGGACCCCACCAATGGCTACTACAACGTGCGAGCCTCCACCCACGATGAAGGCCGCCCTGCCTCCCGCTCCACAATGCACTACTCTGACTACCGTTCCCCTGCAGGGACACCAGGGGGAGCTGCATCTATAAGCAGCAGTGCAGGTGGGTCAGGAGCCACAGCCAGCGGAGGAGCGCCTGTTCCCCCTGGCCCCCTCACCTCCCCTGGTCGCCCGCAGGCCTGCTATGACCCCCGGCCCCCCTCCAGACTGTCCCACATCAGCTATGCCCAGTTCAACACCTTCACCCGTGGGGGCCAGACCCAGCAGCCCCCGGCTAACCCCGCCACTGTGGCCAGCGACTTCCCAGGGGACTGCAGCCTCCTGGACTCCACTTCCCAGCTGGCCTACGACAACTACGGCTACCCCTCTCATTACCAGACCTACCGCATGGGTTTTGCCCCGTCTAGCCTGGCCCCCCTGGAGGCCGGCCCATCCTACGAAATGTATGGGGTGGGACCTGGAGTGGGATCCGGGGTGGGGAGTCCAGGGGTCAGCGTGGGTCCCGGGGGTCCTGCTCCCTCAGGATCAGAGACTGGACTTGGGAAGTACGGCAGCTCCACTCGCTTCTCCTACACCTCGCAACACTCTGACTACTCTCACAGCCGACACACACAAAGGATGCAGACTCATGTGTGAGACAGAGACACCTCACAGTCTTAACGAGCATGAGGAAGCATTTTATAAATAGTGTCACACCTATAAACACACACAATCATAGATTTACACGCAAACATTGTCACACACTAACACAAACACGCCCTACTGAAAACAAACATGACTACAAAACACGAAAAACATCACACACACACCCATGCACAGAGTCAGAAGACCATGCCCATGAGACAGGGAGGGTATGAGAAATACAGAGGCACAGAGAGAGCTAAAGAGACTAGTGGGAAAGGAAGAGTTTTAGTGAGACAGGGAAGGGAAATTCCATAAAATTTTGAATTCCCTCACTCCCAATGTGTTTGTATATCTGAGCTCTAAAAGAGTGAACGTCGCAAGTCACAATCAAGACTGGGAAAGAGAGCAAGAACCAGAGAGAGGACGAGAGATCGCAGATCTTTGGAGCCCTATAGCTTTTGCTAAAAACTGACTTTGTAAATGATGAGAGTGAACGTCCTAAGGCAAATTGACTGTCAAATATGGTACACACTGATCGGGAGAAACCTCAACCAGTGGAAGTCATTTGGCCGCCATTGTCATTGTTTTGTTTTTTTTTCTTTAACATTGGCTAAGACTGCCGTCTTAATCAATGATCATAGAGCACATATATATATAGTATTCCATTATGCCCCTCTGTACAGTGGTACATGCCATCATGCCTGTTTAGGCGGTGGGGGGGGGGGAGTGTGTCGGGCCTGGGGTGGGGTTGGGAGGGTTGTCATCATTTTGCACTGCATCTTCAGTATTCATGCTTAGACGTCTCTCTTCTATATTTGTGTAATGTCTTCTTTTTATTTGCACACCAGACTAGAGCTTTGTATTCTATTTTTTAACATTGCAAAATTATTTTTGTCTATGTAAAACATGTAATGTGTATGTATGGACCAAAAGTTTGATCGTGAGCGCACATAACTTGGGAGTTTGCCTGGGTGATTCCACTGAGACGGAGTGAGGAGTTGTGCCAACAGTAGAGCCTGATTTCAGGTCATATTTCACATCAGAAGGGTATATCAGTGTATAAAAGAAACCTAGTGCCAAGTGTTCATGTTGTTCTTCACCTTAGACCATGTACGTATATGCAGTAGAAGCTCCTTCTATTGGTGACTGTTGCTTTACAAACCAGGCTCGGGGCCTTGAGTCATTCCCAGACATTTTCTTAGGCTGGAGCCTTTTTCTCTGAGCTCTTAACTCCAAGCCTGGTGCAGACAGAGAGAAAAACACAGATGTTGGGTTTAGAACTGAGTGGCCTTATAGGGGAACATGTCGTACATTTCCATTTTGAATCATTCCTCATCGTCTGTCTGCCAAAAACGGCCAGAGGAGAATGTGTATGCAGAGGTTCAATGAAGGCTTGTCCACAATATTGACATGTAGTAGTGTATGACTTTGAGTGTGTGTGTGTGTGAGAGTGTGAGAGAGATAGAGTTCAAGAGGGAATGTGTGGGTGTTTGCGCACACATCGATTTGTACAGTGTTTGTATAGATGTGTGAATGACTAGATGTGTATGGGAAGCATACTGTAAACACGCGGCGCCCGACTCGAGTGTGCGTGTGACTGTTGTATGCATGTTGGTGTGTGTGTGTGTGTGTGTGAATGTGTGTGTGTATGTGTGTGCATGTCTGTGTCTAAGTGTGTGAGAGTGTGTTTCAGTATATATCCATATCATTTCTCTCACAATCCTGTTACAGTACTTTTATACCTCTGGTAGGACTGTATCCTGTATTATTGTGTCTTTGAATTTAGGAAAATCCAATGTTTATCTTATTGTACTGTTCTTCGTAGCAGAGAAAACTGTTCAAAAGATGTACAACGAACATTATCAAACTCTCATTTTTTAATTTCATTATCTTCAATATTTTTTAAAAATGGTATGTAATTATTTTTCCACAGTATTACATAAATAAAAGCACTGTTTTTTATAATAAAAAAGTATTTTGTCATCCTTGGAAAAGATGGGGTGAAATGGAATGTTTACTAATGAATTACATTTTTTTTCTTATACTAATATAAATTTTAAATGAATTACCTATATAAAATTTATTTTTTGAAAAGAAAAAAATATTTATGTTACACTGATCTTATAGTAACTGATTTTACATAAAGTCCCTAATGACAAATTCATAGCACAGGATAAAATAGTTAGCAACAAAGACTGTGACTGTGCAGGAACTTAGATAAAAGGTGATATTTTGTGTTAAATAGCTTATAATTAGTTTAGAAAACTGATTTTAAAACAAAACAGATAACGTAAAAAGACACTGAATGCATAAAAGAAACCTATGGTAGCACAGCATGCCGATAGGTGGCAGGCGTGCACGTTTTACACACTTATTAAGCAAGAGAAGAAAAATACCTCTCTACATCATCAGCCAGAGGTTGTCAGACAGCCAAGATGGCTGCTACGATGTTGAGGTCGCTTACCAAACTAGAACGTCCTTCAACAAAATTATTTTTAAATTATAATTTGCTGAGTCCTAGCTGTACTGTCCTGCAAAACAGGCAAGTAAACAAAAATATAACACAATTCTTTTTGCGACGATTGTATCGCTAGTATTATTAGCTTTAGCTCCACATAAGTATGCATGCTTACCGCTAATGTTAGCTCAATGCTAAATAAGCCGACTTGATCTCTTGAAAACAATCGTTGTCCTGTCGCAAAAAATTGTGCTTTTCATGAATGGATAACATCGTCGCAAAGTACGAATATAGTAATTATCGTGGTAGCAGTGTCATCTGTAAAGCTGCCCTGTGTTGTATAATAAATTAGCTGTCCTGTTGTCCAGTCCTTACTTAAGATATAGCTGTTAGCTGCCTGACTAGCTAACGTGTGTCAGTTTTTATCACACCGGTTTAATGCACGTTTTATTTTATGTGGAGAGTCCTTTGCACATTGCAAGGCAGTTAAAAACAAAACAGATACGTTTCTGAATAAAGGCTGATAAAAAACATGGATTTATTAACTAAAATGGAAGTGTAAACAATGTATTTTTGTAATCAAACACCTAGATCCTTTAAGTAATTGACATGGCTTTCTTGAAATATACCGGTTATTAAACTTACTCATAGATTTTTTGACATCTTCTTGGCCGTTTCATGTGCTGGTTATATACAGTACAACCAAAGACGATAATATTTGGAACTGACTATGGCCTCTGTAATTGGCGTGGTATGATGCCTCAAGGATGTACAATTATTCGAGGTTATCAGCCTTATTGTTGCTACGATGTGGTGCATATTGCAACAATAAGAATCACATTAACATACTTTATTATGTTATAATGCCCCATATATCGTCTTTTGCATGTATATCTCATCAGTAGTTAACTAGGTTTGGCCTGAGAGGTGGCACTTACCTAACCATAGTTTGTTTTTTCTTGAGTGAACTATTTGGCTAAAATCTTAAGGCTTACCAACTAAGCCTTACTTAATATATAGACTATATTTTGTATTTCTTACAGGCAGAAACAATGGCAGCCAGATGTGGAGTGGATGAAGCAGTTTTCTGGGCCAGTGATGTATCCCACTGCCATTACTAAGAATTGGAAAGTCCCCCCATGGAATGGTACGGTCCTTAAATTCTCACATCCACATTCAACACATTCACACACACTATGTGGACTCTGAGTTAAAGTTATTTGGTTCTCTAATAACTACTTTTTTTCAAAATCTTTATTGATTTAAATCAAAAGGCAAGTGTAAATTTTTTTTATTAATTATTAATATTCGTAGTGCAACTGAATTTGTATTTAATATGTTTTCATTTAGTATTTACAGTGAGAAATTTATGAAGCCTGAACACTCTTCCAAATCAGAAATGATCTGGTCTGTGGTACCAGAAAGGGGCCCAAATGAGCATTGCACATTTTTTTACACTTCACTGGAAAAGGATTTCCTTGTTTATGCTTTTGTCAATGACACGGACACAAACTTGACCAGTTTAGACATTCAACTGCAAATAGCTTCAATTTTTTAAAAATATATTTTAATATTATACCTTTTTTATATCATAAAATCAGATTTTGAAGCGTTACAATTTTTTTAAACTCTAAATAATCAGATTTTTCTGACCCTTCCCTGTATTGTTTGGTTGTCCTCCTGCAGATAAAGATCCTCCTGCACAGAAGGATGTGTCCAACCTGACCATTAACTTTGGTCCACAGCATCCTGCAGCCCACGGTGTGCTGCGTCTCGTCATGGAGCTCAGCGGAGAGTCCGTCAAGAAATGTGACCCTCACATCGGCCTGCTCCACCGTGGCACAGAGAAGCTCATTGAGTACAAGACCTACCTGCAAGTACTGGGCCATTCACTTGTCTCAAAATAGTGTTTCTGCATTCTTTATTTTCATCTTCTTGCTCGTATGTATGAATGCATGTACATATAGAGGGTGGAGTGCTTCCTCTTGGTTTTGACCAAATAAAGAATCAGATCTGTCATGGTTTATTTAAAGAACTGAAGAGTAAATTGCAACAAAGTTTATTTCATAATACTTTTTTGTGTGCAACACAACAACACACTGTGGGAAGTAAACACAACATGAATTGGATTTCCTGTGTAAAAACTACATGGTGCAAGAGAACAGCTCACCCTCTAGCTTGAAAGTGACTGAATTAAGGTCTCGTCGTTGGTAGATGAAATGATTCATGGAACCTAATTACTCAATAAGCTTTGATCCCTCTTTTTGTACTACAGGCTCTGCCCTACTTTGACCGTCTGGACTACGTTTCCATGATGTGTAATGAACAAGCTTACTCACTGGCTGTGGAGAAGCTGCTCAACATCCAAGCTCCACCCCGTGCACAGTGGATCAGAGGTATGGGCTAAAGTTGGTCACAGTGCCTGCAGATTATGCAAAAGCTTTTGGTGTGAAATCAAATGACTTAAGGCCTAAATATGTACATATTTCTATATTTTGGAGATCTCATTTGTCCATCTTTAATAATGTGCTTTTCTGCTACATTTTATTTTAATGTACATATGGAATTGAGACAAATGAATGATACTGATTTTAGAGTTTAATGAGGGTTTGACAGGAATGATGCCTTATAATCAGACATCTTTGATTGT